>OY720442.1:127944239-128112023 GCA_963082915.1 Dolichopus griseipennis
AAAAAAAAAAATTTCAACATTTTTCGGGAGGTTTTATCTGTTGTTGCTAGGATTCTTTAAGACAAGAATTAGTGCTTATTGAAATTCTTATAGGAATTACAGGGGATTATTTCTTATAAGAAATATAGGGTAGGTGAAATAAAGTCGATTCGATTTAATTATGAAAAAACAGTGACAATAGAGTTGCCACTCCAATAAAAATTGTCCAAAATGTAAAAAAAATTAATTAAAGTTTAATTAAAGATAAAGAAGTTAAATGAGGCAACTTATTTTGAGTTCAACTTTTATATCCCTGCTAATTATAAAGTTTGTTTAAATTTTCTGGAAAAGAAAAATATCCCGGTTTTTTAATCAGTTCTTAAAAACTAGAATTTCTCGAAAACTTTTTCCAGAGAATTTATAAAATAATAGTACATCAAATTTTGAGCTAGGAGGGATTTTTTAGTTGATTATTAAATTGGAATTATTCCCTTTTCCAGTATTTAAACATTTGTTTTTTAAATCAGGATTTAAATAATTTGCTTAGCAGAGATTTGGACACGTTAGCTCCATTATTTTAAACTTTTTGGATTTTAAACTTGTATTTCAAAAGATTGGAAAAGAGTAATTTTCAGTAGAAGGGTTTAATGGTTGCTAACAAAATTAAAGTTTCAATACTTAGTTTAGCGAGGGGTTTAGAAACGGTAGCCCTCACTATTTTGGATGCTTAATTGCAAAAAATATGTATAAGGAAGACTATAAGGAAGCGATTTGATTGTATATTTGAAAACCAGGTTTCTACCTTTTTCTGGAATAATTTTATATTTTTATTCATGTATGATTCTTTTCTATTTTATTTATTGGATTCGATTCCAAAGCCGTATCGACTTTATTTCCTTTTTTAACATTCGACTTTGTTTTGGGACAAGCATTAAAGCTGTAATAAATCTGGAATCTAGCTCTATGCCATAACTTACATTTATATATGGCAGAGAATTTACGATTTATAAATTATTCTATTTATTATTAGATTATAAATTTATAATATTTTTATTTAAATATAGTTACATATTTAATGAACTTAGAGTGATTCGAACTTTTAGATATTACTTCTTTTTCTTTCATAGAAATATTTTCTTAATTTAAATGACAAATGTTCTTTATACACATTCCTTAAAAGCATGTCAAAAAGATGACCAACAAAAAATTATTTTGTTTTGAGTACTTAAAAATCATGAAATAAAAAAATACAAAAATCCAAAACCCGATTTTAAGAGTGAAAAACTTCAAAAAAATTCAAATTAAAAAAATATATACGAAAATACAAAAAATTGAGCTTTGATAAAAACCTTGCGTTATAATAAAGTTATTAATAAACGTAGATGATACTCTACTAAAAGTCCAATATATATATATATATATATATGCTATTAGAGATTTAGAGAGCAAACTTATTTTAGTGCCATCAATAGAAATATTTGAAATTCTTTAAATTTAAAATAAATATTAATAAAAGAAAAAAAAAATATTTTTTAAACATGTTTCTTCTATTTGAAAAAATAAAAAAAATAATTTAGTTAATTTCAAATTGTTTGTCTATCTATCAGATTAATCAAATTAAAAAATTAAAAAAAATATCAAAAACCTTAAGATTGAAAAATAAGATATTTTTAATTTTTTTTTTAAACTTTCTTTTAATTGCATTTACCTTTAAATACTGCAGATATTTTCTTTTATTGTTACTTTGGCAGTCGTTTTAAAATCAATTTGGAGATAATTTCGACGATGTTATTTAAAATAATTAATAAAATTAAAAATATTATTATTAATTACTAGAAAGTAACAGGACCTCGATGGTGTAATGGGTAAGCATCTGGCCTTATCAATTGAGAGATTTCGAATTTTATCTCCGCAAGGTTCATAAATATTTAAGAAATCCAATTGATGGGCAATTATATAAATTAGATTATAAAATAAATATTTGCCAATGTTATAAAAGTATGCTTCTCTTATCATTTTGTAGGCGGTAAGGAACTGTTTATAAATAAAAGTATAAAAAACAACATTTTTACAAGCTCTAATTCTGGTATGATATGTGATAGGCATGTAATATTATAAAACATATACAAATCAAATGCCTCAAACACATATCATAAATGATACTGCAATATTTTTTAAAACCATCGTTTATTGAAACCCATTAGATTTCGATACTTTTATTATATATAGATTATATATATGAATAATTATACTATTATTATATTTGATCGTAAAGAGAAATTGTAATAAAACAAAAACTTAAGAATTTTGGGGAGATCTAACCCATTCTTCCTCCATTGATACATTAGTTACTTAACCAATACTCCACTGAGAATCCGAGATCTTTAATTTCTTTTTTATTTATTTATTTAAATATTACGCATTACACTGAATTACGCAAAATTGGTAAAACTCTCGGCTGCCAGAACCATTGTTAACTGATTCTAATTTATCTTACAATTTTTACATCTTTTATTAACTTAATTTATTAACTTTTCTAATTTACAATCTTCAGACTAATTTCTTGATTTCTTTACTAATCTATATACTTACTATTTAATTCAATAATTTAACAATTTTTTAATCTTGTAATTCATGTTTTTATATCTATTTTTAAATTAATTTTTTTCAAAAAACTAAAAATTGCATATTTATAGGCAAAAATTAATTTTTAAAAATATTATATCCAAATTTAATGCATTCGTTTTTGAATATATCGTGCCATAATATAAGAAGAAGTCCATAGAGGACCTTTAAGATATTTGATGTACTTATATCTTAAAGATTATAATATACAGCGTGTCATTATACATTTCATTTGTAAAAAATTATCCTATATCTATTGAATTTCATACTTTTAATATATAACTAAATTTAATATATAAAATATAATTTTTAACAATTAACATTACGCAACTATTTTTTTTTTTATTTAATTTTTTACAAAAAAAAAAACAAAAAACAAAATAAAAAAAATATTTTGAATGTTTTTTAACTGTTTATGCCATCGCGTGAGATTTATATGAACCTCTTTAATTTTATTGCTTGAATTAGCAGTTTTGAATAATTTTCTGATATATGATTCAAGGTCGACAAACTTGTTTCCATCCCATATAGTGCTATTTGATATTATGATCTTAAATATAATACATATATATGTAAACTATATATATATATTTATTCTATTTAATAAAAATAGATACATATAATATAAATACCTATAAGATAATTTATAAATAATTTAATCTTTCACATATTTGACTATCAATGTTAGCATATTTATTTTGAAAAATAAGAAAAGTTGAAATATTTTTAAAAATTAGTTTTTTTTTTGGAGTTTTTCTGATTTTCCATTTTTAGTTTTTCTGTTATTTTATTATACACAAAAAAAAAAAATTAAGGTGGGAGTTTTTAATACAATAATATTGGCGCCGATTATTATTTTAACGATTAACTTAAAATAAAAACTAAAAAAAAAATTCAAATAATCGAAAATTAAATTATATTTAAAAAAAAAGAAAGAATAAGGAAACAAATAAACAACCGCAGAAAAAAAAACAAATAAAATAAAATATATAGCATAAAAAACATAGATTTAAAAATTTTATAAAAAAAAAAAAGTAAAAATTATAATAAATAATTTTTTTGTGAAAAATTTCTTGAATTTTTTAAAACTGTATTATAAAATATTGTAACAAAAATTAAAAATTAATGTTTTTTTTTTCATTTTTTATTTTTTTGGGGTGTGTACAAAATGATGAATTGTAAAAATTTCAATTTATTATTTTATATATTTTGATTTTTTTTTTTTGTTTTTTTTTATTATAATTTTAATAATTTCTTTTAAATAGTTAAAATAAATATGACATAATTGTTTTAAATGAGTTCGAAAAAATATATTTGATTAAAACAAGAAATATATATATATATATATAGGTATACATATATATTATATTAATAATAAACAGAGCGTATCTTTTAATTGAGCATTTATTTAAATTAAAAAGATTTTATTAATATTGTTAATCCAATATAATAACGTTATTAATAAAATGTCACCATAATCACAAATTAGAGAATGTAGCGCTACATTTAATTTGTAGCTGTGTAGCTTCATGGTTGTACTGAATGATTTACAGAAAAATTAAATGACATTTGATTTTGTGTGACATTTCCGTATATTTTTTTATTTTATTTATATTAAATTATTTGTTAAATTGTAATAACTTTTAAACTATTGGATATCTATTGGACTATAGATCGGGTTCGATTGGCTTCTATACAACTTCTTATTTTATATGAGCATTGTAATTTACCTAATGAAGCAGTGTGTTTGAAATTTTGCCAAAAATAGTTTAGTTTTATGGCCAAAGTTTTTTTTTTTTTTAAATCTGAGCAGAGTATGAACTGTCAAAATAAAAATCATGTTTTTTTTAGCTCTGAGCGCTCAGAGCTTGTGATGTGATTCGTGTTTTTTGTTTTTAATCACTGGAAATATATCGAGCACGGCTGAGCAAAATAAAATCAAAGACATTTTGACGTTTGTTTAAGATTTTACTTGTAAAATAAAAATCAAAATGTTTTGTTTATTTTAATTTATCTTTTTTTAATTTAATTTTAAACTAAAATAAAAACTAAAATAAAAATGACAGTTTTTTTAAATCGTGTTTTTTTATTAAATCTGAACGCTCTTAGCGTACTCTGTTCATGCTCTGATCAGAGAGTGCTCATTTTGTTCAGAGTGTGCTCAGATCTATGCTCTGATTAAAAAAAAAAAAAAAACGCCTACAATTAGCATAAAACGTTCTTGCGCTACAATATTGCTCTAGTTTAAAAAAATCGTTCATAAATTCAAATCCAAAACCCCATTTAATCCAAATCCAAAACCTCAATTATTGGTTTCGTATCCTTTTCTCGATGTATCAAGTTTGATTTGACAATTATTCAGTTATTGGGTTATATTTCATCCTCACTATTCCTCTTATGTAGTTAATTTTTAGGCAATTATCTATTATAACTATAAATAACATTAAATTATTTCATAATTTTTATACTAAGTATATATAGCGCAAATTATAAATCAATTTTTAATAATTTAATCAATTGTTGTTTATTTAATTTTAAACAATTACTGTTGTTGTTAAAGAAAATCTAAAAATAATTTTTAAAAATATACCAAAATATAACAATGGTTCTATTCTTAGTCTATTTTAATTTTTTCAATAATTCTTTTTTAAATTTTTTAAATAAATAAATAAATAGTTATTTAAGTATTTAAATTAATATTTATTATTTTTCAAAATACTTTGTTTAAAATTATAATATCTAGTTAATTTTATGTGTAAATATTAAATATTTAAAATATTTTTTTTTATAGTAGGTATTTATATATTTACATATATATATATAATGTTTATAAAAAAAAATAAAACCAAGTTTAAAAAATTATGCAAAGCATCATTTTATGTTACAAAGCACACTAATCCATACTATAAAATCATATTTAACGATTCATAATCTTTTAACTTATTACTATAATACTTTTTTATGAAAGCATTCCTAAATTATTTTTCTTTAAAATTTATTAGATAAATTAATTTTTATTTTTTTTTTTTTTTTAGTTTTTTTTATAAATTAGATGCATCGTCAAAAATTAAAATTTCGTACAAAATAGTATTTAAGTATGTGAAATTATAAAGAATAGTTTTAGAATAATCCGAAAAAATGATTTAAGTATATTAAATAACTATACTTTAATATGAAATTTAAAAACAATTACTAAATCTATTTTCTAATTAATAGTAAAATTTTAATTCAAAAAAAATTGCATTTAATAATTTGCAGTTAATTTTAACTCATTATAAGGACCCGGGTTTAAATCCCTGCAAAAGTGAAAAAAGCTTTATATGGTTTTCAATTCGATTACAAACTTACTTTTACTTGGCTACCATTCTCCATTTCTTTTAAATTAATAACAGAATCATAATAATTATTAATTAGATATCAATAAACAAATATTTTAATTGAGTAATATAACTCACAGACATTTAAATATTGTATATAACCCAAATTCTAAATTATTTTAGTATGCAACAAATAGAATGGCATTTTTTGAAGCCTAAGACATTTTTAAAATGTTTTAAAGCCAGGTCAAAATAGCTATCTCACGTATTAATTATAAGTTGGAATTCAATAAGGATCAATTCTGATTATAATCTAAAATTTACCTATAGTTTATAGACCGACCTTTTAGCCTTACAGTTGAAAAATTAGCAGATTTAAATTATATTTAAATATAGAAAATAAAAATAGAAAAGTATTTTACAGAAACTGATGTATGAAGATTATTTTTTTGGAAGCCCATTTATATTAAAAACGATTAAAACTCTTTTTTGGAAACATATGAACGCTTAACTTTGCGCCAGTATATGTCCTTAATTTAGAAGTGAAAGTTTCTAAAATATATAGATAATTTTATAAGAAAAACTTTTGGATTAAAAATTATTAATAAATTTATTTATAATCAGTCCTTTACCTCATACAATGTTATAAGGGAGTGAAGCATGCCTTTCCTTTTCAGGCGTGGCATATTATACTACTTATTTATTTTATTAGTAATATTATTTATTTTGTTTATATCATATATTTTATATATTAATATTTACTTACAAATATGTCATTAAACTTAAATTAATTTTGGAAAACAGAAATTAAAAAATAAAAAAAAAAACACAAAAAATATACCCTACAGCAGCCAATATCAACCACATTTTTTTAATAATTTTTATTTATTTTTATGTTTATTTTTTTAATAACAGCTACTCGTGTTGCGCTTCAGAAAATTTTATGTGCGATAAATCTCTAGAAAATGAAGTTATCACAACCATGTTTGGCATTTCTGTTTTTTTTTTATTATTAAGTTTTTGTTTTTTTTTTGTTGTTGTTTTTTTTATATACAAATATACATTTTTTTTAAGTTGGGAGATTTTCTAGATTTTAATATTGAAAAAAAAAAATAAAATTAAAACTAAAAAATCAAAACACTTTTATATATATATAAATAAAATAAAATAAAATAAAATAAATACATAAATATTAATAATAAATGATAATAAAAAATATTAAGAAGAATAAATAAAAAAATTATTAGCTGAATGATAATTGAATTGAATGAATAAATTGTTAGGTTTTTTTTTTTATCGGATTTTAGGTATATATGAATTTTATGAAAGCATAGGTGATGCTTTTTGAAATCTTAAGATTGAAAAATTAAAAAAATAACAAAAAATACAAAAAAAAAAACAAAACACATTTAACCAGTATTCGTATAAGCATTACAACTGGATTTTATTTTAAAGATTTTCTATAAAGATTATTATCAATTTACTGTTTAAAAAAAATATTTTATGTGATAAACTATTTAAGTAAAAAAAACTTTTATTTTTGTTTTGGGAAATAACTTTTATTTAATTTCATTGGTAACACCACAAAAGATGAACAGAATATATTGATTGTTTGTGGTACCACTGCAATCTGCATGAAAAAAAAGTTAAATTTTTGCTAATTATAGTTAATCACTTTTGGTAAATAGAATGAAATGACTTTAATTTCTATGAGAATTCAAAATGTATGACAAAAACAGTAAGCATAATAAATCCGGGATATTTATCTTGGATGAAGTATGTTTTTAAGAATCGGACTTATTTTGTTTATATGGGTTATACTCTTTTGGTTAAACCTCTAATGCTTTGGCCACATGACGCAGTACCAAAGTTGCAAAATGTCAAACAACGTAGCTTTCAAATTTTTCAAGTACAATGGAAAATGTTGAAAGCATTAAAATGATATTGTAAACTAAGTAAATTAACATAATAAATTTTTTAACCAAATTTAGTAAATAGTAAATAAATTTAATTTTCTAATTTTCATAATTGTATTTTCTCCAATTTTAAATATATAGCTGCCAAAACATAAACAATAAGCTGTCAAAGGAGCGCAGAAGTTAAAAGTTGATTTACTTTTGCGCTAAGGCTACGTTAAAACTTTGTTGTTACTTTCATTGTGTGCATTTATATTGTTTTACATTTGTTTAACTCTTGAATCAGAATTTTAACCTTGTTGGCTGCACTCATTATGCTCAAGAGGTAAAAGTGTTACAATTTTGTTTTTTGTTTTCTTGAACGTCAGTTTTGATTAAAACTTTAAAAGTGTTATCGTTGTGGATATTGTTTCCTTAAACGTCAATACTTTTTCGTATAAATTTAATTTTTTAATTTTAATATACCATTAAAAACTTTGTGAAAATAATCAATTTTTAAAATTAAAAACGAATTATTACAAAAACATACTGAAATAATAAATAAATGTTGCCGTATTATTAAGGGGAAATTATTTGCAGTAGTCTTTTAAAAAAAACTCAATATACCATCTTCATTTAAATGGTGACAAAGCCCTTGGCAATACTTTTTAGGTTAAATGATAAATTTAATATTTATATCTGAATGCCATCCAGTTGATTAACTAAGAACACTAGAGTTTAAGTTTGGCGACCAATTTTTCAGGTCACCTTGCTTGACCGCCTAGAGAATTTTTAGAGCTCTTAATATGAAAGTTTGTGATATATCAGCTCGTAAGGTACCATATGTGATTTCGGGATATTTGATAAGGTTTTGCGAATTCTACAACTTTTGTTTGGGAATAAGATTCCATTCCAGGTTAATATAATTAGGCACTTAAAGTATTTTTAAGTTTTTACTATATAAAAATCATCGATTCGATATTCGTTATGCTATGTAACCAACTGATTAAAATCTTACGACGCATGTAACCAAAAAATTCAGTTTATTTCAGAAAAACTAAAAATCTTTCGCGTATATTATAAATTTTTTTTAAAAGAATACAATATTTTTCAACTTTTTCATATGTTTACCTAAAAAAAATTAATGTGATCGTTTTAAATAACTGAATTTAAATGTTATTAATTTTAGAACCACATAAATTAAATTTAAATTGTAAACAAATAAGATAAAACCGCAAAATCTAATAAAAAGTAAAAAATTAAAATATTTTGCATTTAATTTAATTTTTAATGTGTTTAATACTAAATTTTAATACGTATTTTATATTAAAACATTTTTTAAATTAAATCGATTTTATTTTGATTTTACACGATTTTTTGTAATTTACTTCTCCTTTAAATCCGTATTTGAACTTCGATTAACATAATTAAAATAAATTTTTATTATTAATCAATTAACTGTTTTAGTTTTTTTTTTTTAATTTTTAATTTAAAAAATATTTTTGAATGTTATTTAAAAATGTTCTGCATTAAATTCTAATATTAAAATTTAGTTTAGAATACCAAATTAAAAACAATCCTATACTGCTCGATAAAAACTAAGTTTATTAATATATTTTTTTTAATATAATGAATTAGGCAAAATATGTCCTACTTAATTAAAAACAATTAAATATTTAAAAAGAATTTTAAAATAAAATATTAATTATATGATTAGTTAAAAAATTAATGTAAACGTTGACAAGATTATATAATTATTATTATACATATATTTTAAATTTATTTACCAATCAACAATTACATATATTTTGCTACATTTTAATCTTAAATGTCAATGTCATATATATAGTCAACAATTAATTTTTTTTTTTATTCTAATATTTCTTGTTTTTATTTTTTTTATCTTTAATAAATAAATTCAGACAATCTAATTAAATTATAAATTAAAACAAGTATAAAAGAAATTGACATTATGTCAGTCAAAGTATTAATTAAATTTTACTTTTGTAAATAAAAATATTACAGTGATGAAAAAAAAAAACAAGAGCTAATTAATAATAAAAAAAAATAAAAATAAATTAATTAAATTCTATTTAGTTATTAAAAATTGCTTTCTTGACTAGTTCATATTAATTATGCTTTTTTGCTAAGAGATTTTAACAATCTGGTATTACTGGCTTATACAGAATTTTACTTATCACTCATAATTGTAATTAAATTTAAAGTCTAGTTACAATCTTTTCTAACAATTGTAACTCGAGTTCGCAAAGAACTTGTGATTTCGTGTTTTTTAAACTAGGTGATTAAACTTATATTAGTAACGCGAAGCGCTCAAAAATCGAACGATTTTCGCACTCAAATTATTATTTATTTATATTTATAAACAAATAATTGGGGCACCACCGGCAATTTTGTGACCGAACTTATATTTATTAATAAGTAATGGAGCCGCAACCGGCAATTTTCTGAAAAAATAAGCCGACTTATATGTATGATGATGATGATAATGCGCTTTAGGCGAGTTTTAGTTGAATCTCAAAATCTGCATTTTAATAAACTGATTAACTGTATAAATTTCGCGTCGTATGGCCTTTTTATAAAAAATTATTTAATTTACGACTCCTAGCTTTTGGTAGCTATAATAGTTATACATCTTTAAAATTATATTTTTTAAATGGTTTTTAGACTCTTAACATTTCAACTCAAAACATTGTGAAACATTTGATTTAATCTTTCGTTTACAGATTTCTGAGACTATAAGTAATTATTCCTACGTTGTAAAAACGCTCAAAAAGTTTAGATTAAACTGTTACGAATATTATATTTTCTATTATACCCATTTATATAAGTTTCTATAATTTTATAAAAATAATTTATAATTATACCGTACAATTAATTATATTATTATATATTTTGCTAAATTAATATCTGTATTAAAAAAACAAAATTCCATTTTTTGTTTCTCTTAAATTTAAATAAAACAATCTGGTAACAATTATAGTTTTTTTATATAAACTGATCTAAAAAGCTTTATATATACACATAGTTAGTTTATTGTTTGACTTGGCGCCACTAAAAGTCATCACGATAAATATCAATTAAAATTGATATATTTATATATTTGTTATGAAATTTTTCTATTCATTAATAGGTTTATATAAAAAAAAAAAAAAAAAAAAAAAAAAAAAACTTTAGAATTTTGTATAAAAGACAAATTGATTGAGAAAAAAAAAACTTGTCTTTATGTAAGCAGAGTTTGTCAATACTAATTTAATTTGATTTTATTTCACATAAATATAATATATATATATATATATATATATATATATATATGTACTAAAACTATTAACACAGATAAATAATTAGTTTTTAGTTAAAGAATTTATATCATCTCCTGTTTGATGAAATATGTTTTAAGAAAATTTAAAATTAAAAAATTTTTTTAGCATCAGTAGGTGTTATTGTTTTTTTAATTTTTAATAATATTTATTATAGTATCAATTACTTTTGTTTGACTAAAAGGAGATGGAAGCTTTCAAAAGGCACCAGAGAAACTATAGAACCTTTGGTAGTGTGTGCCCTAATAATTAAAACCCCCTCGCTCTTGGATAATTAGTATACGGTGGTAGGGGATTTCAGTTAGTATTAGGACACCCCAAGTCTTCAAAAAGTATCTAAGAAAGATTTAGTTTTAGTTAGTGTAGGACATACTGAAATGAGTTAAACATTTAAACTTCTTGCGCAGTATAATGGTTGAGAAATAGGGGAAAGGGTTATAATAATTGTGGGTAAGAGGGAAATACATGGATGTAATAAATTTCCGAATTTGTATTTACAACTTGCTCCTGTATTTTAGAATTCTATTCGCTTCGCATAGACTATTTTGAAGAAAAATAAAATTTTGCTGCTAAAAGAGTTTTTTGGAAAAGGGTTGTAATTGTGGGGGTTGAATCATACTAATTTATTTGAAGCATACTAATTAGCATATTAGAAATATTTATAGAACTGATAGAACTTACTTTCTGTTAGGCACTATAAGCCATGAAGGTTCTGGGCCTGATATAATATCCTTTTCCATCCCTTTTGGTTTTGTGCAGATCTCTTTTAATTGGTGATGTGCAATTTTTTTCAGTTAAGTTTTCTGATATCTCATCTCTCCAACGGAGGTTTGGTCTTCCTCGACGACATTTCCTTAAGACCTGGCTTCAAATATTCTTATAACTGGAGCTTGGTTACATTGACCAATGAAGGCGTCATTGACCAACAGAGGCCAATGAAGGCGTCTGGTTTTGACTTTCTTGACAACATCAACGTTATTATACAAAAAATAGAGCCCGGCATTATATTTTCCCCGCCAAATCGCACCATCATTTAAAGGACCATACGCTGAATTTTGCTATCAAAAATGCCTAATGCTAGCTCACTTGCTTTTCGCAGTGTCCACGATTCTAAACCATGCAGCAACACTGGGAGTATACACAGAACAGCTTCTATATATTTCGATGCTGACTGAATGACCTTTAGTTTTTATGACGTAATTATCATTAATCTTTATTGATGCGAGCAGCTTGTTTTTTGTATCTTTTCCGGTTATTGAAAAGCGGAACTAGGTACTCCATTTATATTAAAGTTTCGAAGTAATGACGGTTTTATAAATTTAGAGTGGATCTGGATATGTAAAGTATTTTCTATTCTAGCGTTAGAAAATCAATCATTATGCGGTACCTTCTTTCACTTTATTTTTATGAAGTATTTTATAAGTATAAAATACTTCTCTAAGTATAGTTAGATGTCCAATCTTTTTCCAATACTAAGCTGCTCTAAATTTGTAAGCCAAAAAAAAATCACAAGTCATTTCATAGGAAATCTAGGGTTCAAACATTTTAATTCTAAAATAAATCCAACTTTAATTATATCTATATAGGTACGAGATATGGTATTTATAGAACTTATCTATAGATATTAATATCTTATATTATTAGTAAAAAAATTTTCCTATAGAATATAGTATATACATACAGTACTAAGAAAATAATTCAATTAAATTTTATTTTAAAATTATGTTTATATAATACATTAAGCAAAAAAATATTTAATTAAATTTATTTTTAATATATGGATTTTCAGAATGGTTTTGTGAAGTGTGATAAAGAAAGCTGTCCATCAATTGATGATTGCTATTTACTACAATTGAAAAATTCATCAACCTGCTGTGATAAATGTAAAGGTAATATAATAAAAAATTTATAATATCGTACATATAATATACAGTATTAGAGTATATATATATATATAAGAATATATAAAATATTTCTAAAGAAAAATAAATTTAATGTTTCATCTAACTGTGAGCTAATTTGGTTCTAAAACTGAGTACTTTAAGTATGCCGGCATCTGCCAATTATATATAATAAATTTAATTTAAATAAACATTTTAAATTGGAAGTAAAAATATATTATATTTTTTTTTAATTATTTTTTTTACCTTTAAATTAAATTCGGAGGGATACTAAATTTTTAAAAAAACTTAAAATTGAATTAAAAACAACATATTAAATATAAATATATTGTGTAGATATAATTATCTTAAAAATCTCACACTAGGAACTTTTAATTATACATTAAGCATTTTCTTCCAAAAAAATTTAATTAAATTTATTTTTAATATAACATCACACTAGGATGAGCAATTCTCTATCACCGGACTTTAAATAGTTTTTATATTAGTTATTTAAAATATTTGAAATATATTTTTAAATTTAATTGAATATTTAACAATTATCTATTTTTTTTTTAAATCTATATAGAATGCACATACAAAGGAATTCAATATTCAAGTGGAACTGAAATGGTCTGATCCTGATGATCCTTGTGTTAATTATAAATGTGTTTCGGGTGTCATTACAGAAACATCAGTTCAATGTTATACACCATGTAATAATCCATTACCACCAAAACCAGATCAATGTTGTCCAACATGTTATGGTAAGTTTATTATATAAATCATTCATATATCAAAACTTTATATATATATATCTGTATATATATATATATATATATATATATATATATATATGTTATGTAATTCTCTAAAATATTTATCTGTACAACGATTTTAATTAAATCCACTTAGCAATTTAAAAATGCCGAAAGGAGTAAAGGAGTCTGCATCAATTCTAGAATACCCAGGGATCCGGAATGAAATGATATTTTTTTAAATTTTGTTCCGGAGAGAACGAATTCAAATTAAAATTCCTTTTGGCACAATCCCGATATTTAAAGTTGAAATAAAGTTCGAGCACTCGTATTTTAACAAACCACATTTTTTGGAGACCTCTCCCTTAAAACTGACTACTTTTTGTAATATTTCCCACTGCAAGCTTTATTAAATACAAAGAGTTATACTCATATAAAAAATAACACGACGAACTCACTAAAAACAACTCATTCAATTTTAACGAATCTTGTATATAAATTAACTTTCAAAAGTTTGCCGAACGGATTATCGGATAAACTCATATAGCGGAAGCGACTTTACAGACTTCTAATTACAATTGGAACCAATCTAAAAACTGTAGGAATTGAAGGCTTTCCCAAAACTATTTTATTATTTCAAAATTTTAAAAGATTAAAAGTTACCAAGTTAATCCAAAAACCGGAAGTAATAGATCAATGACTCTACTATATTTTTAATGTATATTTTTATTACCAATTTGCTTAATAATAGAATAAACATACATTATAGTATAATTGATTCATAATTATTACTATAAGTATATATAAAAGAAAGAGATTTCAATAAAATTATTTAAGATACAAAAAAAAAAACCGATCCTAATCCATTTGATCGGGATCTTCTTTCTTATCTTATTTACGGTAAAACCCAAATCCTGTATATGGCATTATAAATATATACATATATAGATTTTGTATTCTCGGAATCAATCTTAAGATAAAAAAAAAGTACAAAAATTTCATAATTGACAGCGGATCTTCCTTTTTTACTTTTTGATAACTTGAAAATAAAAAAAAAATATTTTCCTGACAACATAATTAAATTCAAATTTGATTTTCTTTAATAATTTCATTTGTTTTATCTTTCTAAGAGCATTATTAATTACATATATATTTTGGTGTATATATTAACTTGTCAATACCTTCTTATATATATATATACATATATACAAATATATTTTCAAATTACATCTAAAAAAATAAAAAATGAAACAAGTATAATGAAACAATAGTAAGTCGCTACAATCGACTTAGTAATACCCTACAGCAAAAGAACTCCATTGACAGTTAAACAGACCCTCACTTAAAATTAGATTTCAGGAGCATTAAGCAAACAGGACAGAACTACCTTGTATCATATTTCAAGTTTATATCTTTATCCATTTTAAAAATGCTAATTCAGTTTTGGGAGGTGCGTGAAGAGTTCCACTACTCCAATTCATCCTAAATATTAAGAACATATAATACAAACAGGTCCGATCACCAATGTACCAAATATTAAGTTATTATCTTTATTAATATGAAAAATATGTTTGAAGGATCTGAGGAGGTGCGTAGAAGTTACCTGAACTACCTCTCCAATCCATCCTAAATCCTAAGGATATGATACAAGCAGGATAGAACAACAGTGTGCCAAACATTAAGTTAATATTTTTATTAATTTCGAAGAAATGTCTTAGGTCTTGGAAGGCGTGTGGAAATTATCCGTACGATTCAGTCCACGCTTAGGGGCATTAGTGGAAGAAACACTTTTGTACCAAATTTGAAGGTTCTAATTTTATTGGCCTCGGATTTATCTTTATTGGTGCTATCTGAATTTTCGCTTGCTCAATCGGAAGGTTCCAGAATTCGAACCCATAGTCTGATCTCGCCCGACCCCTCATTTACTTTCGTCATTCGTAAGGTGGAGTATACATTTCATCACGATAGTATGTTTATTTTTTGGCACACACTTAATATATATTTACTCTTCCAATACCTAGCTTGTTTCCTTTTTTATAGTTAAAAAACCCGGTACCAATGTTAATATACCCATATACCAATTTTAGGTATAGGGTATAAATAAAAATTATAAAAAAAAACAAAAAATGTTAAGAATTATTATTCGAAATATTAAATTATCGAATTTTGTTTTGCTTTGATGCCTTTTAATTTTTTGAATGAACTCTGAATCACGAAAACATCATCTAAACATACATACAATCATCACAAAAATCATATTTTTTCTGTTCTATATATTTGAACCCATTTACCTTTATGCAGGCCATTATTTAAAGACAAAGTGGGTGGTCGTCGTCTTTGGTTAGTTTTTTAAACTTTGTTTTTTTTTTTTAATTTAATATATTATTATAAATATACACGAGAGATAATTTCAAAATTTTTTTTAATGCATGAGAAAATTATTCCTTTGTTTTAAGAGAAATATTATTATTTTGTTTTTCATTTCATTTTGTATTTACAACAGGGTGGCGCTAAACGACCGATATGGTTTGAATGCTTAATCATTTTTTTATTTAATGGTTAATTATTATTATTTTTTTTTTAATTATTATTATTATTAATGGGAAATATTTTAAATTAAAGTAGAAAAATTATATCCCACAAGTGGTGACTATTATCGGCTTTGCACATTCGTGCTCTTTCCAGTACATTTTCCATAACTTTTCGTAATTTTTGTTCGCTGTTCTATTGTGTACTGTTTGTTCCATTTCCAATTCCCCAAGTTTTTTTCACAAAATTCTGTAATAAAAATAAAAATTATAAATAAATTTAAAAAGTTATTAAACATTAAAACTATTTCGGTCGTTTTGCACCACCCTGAATAACATGTAGAAACGTTTTAGATTTTTTATATTTTTCATAACTTTTCGTAATTTTTGATCGCTGTTCTGTTGTGTACTGTTTCATTTCCAATTCCCCAAGTTTAAGACACAAAATTCTGAAATAATAATTAAAAATTTAAATAGATTTAAAAATTTATTAAACATTCAAACCATATCGGTCGTTTTGCGCCACCCTGTATATAGGTTTAATTCTTTTGATTTTCTCTTGATATATAAAAGATCTACTCAGAGTCTTAAAAAGCCTTAAGGTTTATTTTTATTATTATAATATGTGGTTCATATATATACTCTACTGGATCTTTCCCCCCCGCTTTAGATTTTTGACCATGAATTTGTAAACTTAAATCAATTGTATTTAAATTTCTATACAAACAAATTGAACAAAATTGAACAAATTTAAAAACAAATTACAGAAAATATATGTATATATATACAGATTTTATTTTATTAAAATGTAATAAATTTTTATTACTCTCCACATGTTACCGTATATAACAATAATCTAATAAAATATTATATCTGATGAACTTTTTCAAAATAAAAGTTTAAACCTTTTTTGCTTTTTTTCAATAAAACAAAAGATATAAAATATATGTATTACATTTAGTAGTGCATAGAAAGGGGGAATGAAATATCATCGAAGGAAATAAAACACAAAACTATTTTAATACCAAGAAGAATATTTAAAAATTTTTTTTTTCGATCTTCTCTTAGGAGAATCTGGCGGCGACTAGTCATTTCCTTCGAACTCGATTGTACGTTGTTGTAGACTAAACCTATTGAAATTAGCTGCATAATTATTGTTCTGTGCCAGGTGTTACTTGGTCGACCATGTTTTCAGGAGCCACTCCAGTTAAGCTCTATATATCTCTATTCGGGATTGTTCGAGGCCTGAATATCCTTCCAAATAGGATTCTAAAATTTATTTGTAAATACCTGCAGCCTGCTTTCTGTAGCACTCAAAGTTGTAGGCCTCGCTACCATACATTAATATACTTTCTACGTATGAACGGAAAATCTGCATTTTGGTGGAGATTTGTGAGTTTCTCCATACAGGTTGCAAACTACCAAACGCTTCTGTAGATTTCTTAAATCGATTATTCATGTCTTCTTGTGCTCCACTATTGGTTGATATAATGCTGCCAAAGTAACAGAAGGTATTGACATAGGCAATGATTTGTAAGTGCTGTGTTGCGGCGGCATTGATTCTCATCATTTTTGATTTAGCTCGTCATCACTTTGTACCAATCAGAATAGCCGCTTTTTCCAAAATGTTTAGTAAACTCTATTTTTCCTTACCAGAATCAGGGCATATACATATATACATTTATATATATATAAATGGAAAGTGGTTGGATGCTTCGGTTCCACCCACAGATCTGTTTCTCATTCGGAGAGCCCCAGTTTCGAATATAAAAAAACTCTAAAAGTGAAGAATTTTAATCCGGTCTAATCGTTTTTAACAAATATACAATAATAAATTTAATTAAAAAATATAACTCACAAACCCAGAAATATCTTATAACTCCAATATAAAATTATTACAATATATAACTAATAGGATTTTACGTCTATTAAATCTAAGGCATTCTACATGTGACAGAAGTACTGTTTCATGTTAAAATTTCCACGTGGAATTCATTAAAATCAGTTCTATTATATTTTATATGTAGTAGATTCCTATACCTTCTCTCTTGTTCAAACATTTACCCATTAAACTTATGGTTGCTGATGTCCTCTGAAAAACTTCTTTTTATTTTGAAATAAAACTCTAAAAATATAAATAAGTATATTTTCTAATGAATATAAGAAAAAGTCAATAAATGACTTCATTTTGTTTGGCTTTATTTCGCACCACCCATCATACATATATATAAATATAGAAATTACGTTTGATGATTTTATTATATAAAACAAAAAAAAAACTCATTAATGTCTTCAGTACTGAAGATAAATATATTAAGATAAATATAAGTTAAAAAAAAAAAAATCTATAATAATATAATTACTTTTGTATCCAATGGTCAATTTTATAAAAATATTTTAATTGGAGAACTGCTGTGATTTTATATGATAAAATTAATTGAATAATTCAATGAAAAATGCATATAATGGATTAAAAATTAAATTATATAATTTTTTTTTTATTAGAAAAATAAAAAAATTTCTATTTTATAAAACAAATAATAATTACAAACAGTGCAAATATATTTATAACTAGTCTGGTATTTTTCGTATTAATTTGAAAAATTCACATTCTTTGGAATTTTTTATATATACATATATATATATATTAACATTTAAAAAACAAACAATTATAAATTTAATTATTAAAGAATGTAACTGGTAGAAAAGGTATACATATAAGATACCTGTACAGGACATAAAATCAAAAACTTGCGTCCAAAGCTATAAACTTAGACTAAATATTTTTTCTTTGGAGTGTTCATTAAAAATAACTCTGATGTTTAGATTGTAATTTTCACAAGTTCTAAGCACTACTGTTTTATTTTTTAACATATCCCAGCTATATAAAGTGATTGGAAATACTTCATACTATTCATATTCTACAAAACGCGAAACTTGTTTAAAGAAACGCGTCAACGCAGAAAAAATTATTTTTAACTAAGTGTAAAAATTAAATACGAAAATGAATTTTTTTTCTAAAGTTTTTGTACAAAATATAAATATCGTTACCCAGAGTGTGGAGGTGGGTAGAATGGGTTAATGTGGGTAGTATGGAGTGTGGGCAGGAGTCTAGAATTATATAAAAAAAAACGTTTTATGGAATACGAAATTTTTCACTTACTGCAGTGCTCTGATTTTAAGCCCCTCTAAATTTATGTCAAACTCCTTATATTAATGCTTAGAATCAATTGTATATTAAATAAAAGTTAAATATTAACAATCTGTAAGAAAGAAAAGTATTATTAATATAAGATTTTAAAATTTTTTTTGCATAATTTACATCTATAGTATGGTAATTATTTTACAATTTTTATTTTTTAAAGGTTGTTCACTAAGTGGAAATATCGTACCAGAAGGTGAAGAAGTAACATCAATTGAAGATCCTTGTTTAAAATGTTCCTGTTCCAATAAGAGGCTAACATGTTTAAAAAAGGCTTGTCCAGTCTTACAATGTCCATTATCAAAACAAGAACAAAAACCAAATGAATGTTGTCCAAAATGCACAGAACGAAAGCAATACATGTCATTATCAGGCAAAATGAGTAAGTATATACGTATACACTATATTTATTAAATAAGGCCATTACTTACAGTTAAAAAATACCTTATTTAATTTTAAAAAAAAATTTCAAATGAAAATAAATTAAATATATGAAAAAAACACCGCCTAATTAAAATTCTAATATTATTAAATAAAAAAAAAAAAATACTCAATCAGGGAGAACGTTTAAAATAACTAAGATCAATTTAATTAATTTTTTTTTTTTTCCATTTGAAATTTACTAATGAACTCAGAGTTCTTAATTATATCTATCCGAGTCTATTTTTTTTTTCTTAATATAAACACTAAACCAATAAACTAAAGTCTAACATTTTCTAAAATGAACAAAAAAGCTTTGAACTACAAATAAACAAAATTAAAAAAAAATAAATAAATAAATTCGCATTTTTTTAATATTAAAAGTATTTTAATCGATTGCGCATGGCGATCAAAAAACCAGAAAAACGTAATAATTCATATCTTAAACAGCTTGAATCCAATTATTCAATCATCAGCGTGAACATTTTCATTTTTGCTTTCTTATTCTTTTCATGTAAATTGCTCTCAAAATCAATGACCAATTAAAAAAAATTAAAAATTCCGATTTAATATTATGAACGATAGTACGAACTAAGAACAAATAGCGTTCATTATGGCACGGTGACAACTTAAAAAAAAACGTAAATTGTCGCGACAATATTCTAATTCAATTTGTATATGCAAAAAAAAACAACAACAACAAATAAAAAAAAAACATAATAATATTAATTTGTATTCTAATGTTTCTCTCCTCCAGGTACTCGGTGTTTGTTTGGAAAGCAAGCATATCCAGATGATGGACGATTATATAATCAAGATAAATGTTCAACGTGTCATTGTAAAAATGGAACAACAATATGTAATCGTGTCACTTGTCCAGTATTAGAATGTTCCACAGAAATGCAACAGACAGCACCAGATGACTGTTGTCCAAAATGTCCGCCAGTATTAGACGAAGAAATAAAAAGTTCTACCTGCAATTATCAAGATAAAATTTTTCAAAATAATGATACTTGGCATGTAGGACCATGCAGATCATGTAGATGTTTTGGTGGTGAAATACGTTGTGTATTAACACAATGTCCTCCAGTTAAATGTAAACCAAATGAATCTTTAGTTACACATGAAAGTCAATGTTGTCCAAAATGTGAAGCAAGTGCTGGTACTTGTACAGTATTTGGTGATCCACATTTTAAAACATTTGATGGTAAATTTTTTAGTTTCCAAGGTTCATGTAAATATCAATTGACTGCAGATTGTGCAGATGATACATATAGTATACGTGTAACAAATGAAGCACGCAATACAAAACTATCATCATGGATTAAAACCGTAACATTAAAATTGAAAAATTTAAGAGTTAATTTAGGTCAAAAAATGAGAGTTAAAATAAATGGAACTAGAATTTCATTACCATATAATTATAATCAAATGGTTGAAGTCAAACGTATACCAGATGGTGTTTTAGTTAAAACAGATTTAGGTGTTACTATAGAATGGGATGGTAATAATTTTTTACAAGTTCTTGTACCAGCTAAATATAAAAATAAATTATGCGGATTGTGCGGTAATTTTAATGGTTTGGTACGTGATGATTTAACATCTCGTGAAGGTTATAATCATTCCGAAGAAGATGTATGGCGTTTTGCTAATTCATGGAAAGTTGGCGGTTTAAAAGCGTGTAGCAGAGCACGTGATAAATTGGCGAAAAAACCAACATGTCGTCGTAGAAAATGGGAAATATGTGAACCATTACGTACATCATCCATATTTGGTAATTGTGATAATGAATTAAATCCAATGAATTATTTTAATGCCTGTTCAATGGATATGTGCGAATGTCCATTTGATAATGCCTGTCAATGTGATAGTTTTGCCGCATATGCACATGAATGTCAACGATTAGGTTTTAAATTACCTGATTGGAGAACACAAACAAATTGTAATTTCCGTAATTCAACGGGAAAATATAATCTTAATTCAAGAATGAATTATAATAGTAAATTACAAGAAAGTATACCACAGGTATTTGTTAAACAAAAACAACCACAAGGTCAGAAACGTCGTCGTACAACACCCTGGCCTCATAATTATTATATACCAAAAGCTTTGTTAATACCTAAACCAGCTGGTAGAACGCCACCTCCTTTGCACTGAATTAAAATTATATATATTTAATTTTAATTATAGATTTATTCTTAAAAAAAAAAAACAGTTATTTAATTTAATATTTTATAAAAAAAAATATAAAAAAAATTTGACAGATTCTTTAATTAAAAAGAAAATATAGAATATTAAATTTTATATTTTAATATAATATTTAAAATGCAATAATTATATATATACATATGTGCTTATAAATAAAAGAAATTTCTATATATTCAATAGCACTGGATGTTAACTATCATTATTAAATGCTAAAAAAAATAAAATTTAAATTTAAAAAGAAAATAAAAAAAAAAAAACAACAAAACCATTTCATAACTATACATTCGAAATTCCTTTTTGTTTTTAGTTTTTAAAATTATAATTTATTTAAATTGTAATTATTTTAAAATTAATACCTTATTATTTATATAAGGTTAGTATTTTTTGTTTATTGTTTTTAAATTAGAAATCACCTGTACGTAATTTAATTTTATTAAATAAAATTTAATTTTTTAAATGTTATTCTCATTTGAAATCATTTAACATTAATTCATAACTTAATATATTAATATTATATATATATAAAATAAAAATAAAAACCATATTAATTAGTTAATAATCACTGCTAGCTTTTAATCTAAAATAAATTTTTAAAATAATTTGAATTTCCACGTCTGTAAAATGGCTAATATTTTATTTTGAAAGCCAATTAAATGCTACACTTGTAAATTAAATAAATAAATTAAATCTGACCGATAGCTCAGTGGTAAAGTGGCGGCTTTTCAATTGAAAAGTTTCAGGTTCAAACCCTGGTCGGATCATATCTAAAAAAAAAAAAAATATAGTGTATATTACAATAATTTAATAAAAAGTTCAAATGTCAAATCGGCAAAGGATTAGAATATCAGGCAATATTTACTCTTGCCTTGTACTTCAAATAAATAAATTAAATAAATGCTACACATTCGAATTAAATAAGCAGTTAATGGGTCGATTGCACAAAGGTGGATTTCAGCTATTCCGATTTTTAATATATATATATATATACATTAAAATTCGGCAACAACAGTTAAAATTAAAAATTCTTCGATTTATATTTACTGTTCTTTTTCATATTAAATGAATCGCTAATTCTATCAATTGATATGGCTAATAAATAATTCCACTTTGTTTTATGTTGGCAATACTTTTTTTCGATTAAAACTCTTAGAGTGCTACCATTGTGCGTTTTGTTTCCTCGGACGACATTAATTTTCAGTTTAATATTTTTCAATAAACCAATTTATTTTATTAAACCTAAAATTTTATTAAAAGAAATCAGGTCCGGTTAGCTTAAATTCACCTTTAAGCCATTAGAACCAATATTACCTTCAAAAAATTATAATATTATACACTTTGTATAAATATCTTCCCATTTTTTTAATAAAAACTTCCTATAAGAGATAAAAATTTTACAATACCTACATTAGATATCATTTACTAATTATTTTAAGATATTTAAAAAAAATAATAAGAAATTTAACATTTCAAATCAAAAATTTACATAGAATTCAAAACTTAAAATTTAATTCTTCTTAAACTGATTAAAGCTTAAGGCTAATGAGCATTTCTTTTTCAAATCTCAGTTCTCATAAATAATTTTACTTATAAAATTAAAATTAAAATTTAATAAAATTTCAAAACATTTATAAAAAATAAAAAAGTACAAATATATTAAATATAAAAGTTTAATTTAAAAATCTTTATTAAAACTCTAACTTCGCAATTAAATTGAAAAAAAAAAACAAAAATAACAAAGAGTTAATATTTAATTACAAAATATTTGTAATTAAAATATTGAATTAAATAAATATTAAAATAAATATAAAATATTTAAAAAAAAAAACAATTAATATCATTAATATCTACGTTAATTGTAGATAATTTTAAATGATATTTAAAAAAAAAATAAATTAAAAATATTAAATAAAATCAAAATTAAAAAATAAATTAAACTTAAGAATGCAAATTATGCAGAATAAAGTTGCCATATATATTAAAAGTGGCCGTAAATCCTTTCTACTTCTTGTTTCTTTATAAAAATTTCTCTGAATCTCTGTATTGTATTTCGGGTTTCTCTCTTATAAAACTTCTAAAAAAATTCACATATTAGAAATTTAAACTAAACACGAATGGGAAGTAAAAGTTATTTAAATGGAAATTTTTTAGATATTTTTTTTTTAATATACATATTTAATTCTTTCATTGTAAAAACCAGTTATTCTTAAAAAATATGCAAAATTCACATCGTATTCGGGAAAAAAAAAATTAAAAAAAAAAAAATAAATAAATTAAAAATTAAAAAAAATTATTTCTTTTTAAAAGTTAATTATGTATGAAATAATATTTTAAAATGTTTTTATAAAAATTTAAATATATAAGATAAAATAATATTTTAAATTTTTAAAAAAAAAAAATTATTTTTTTTCCGACGGAATTATCCAAATCTAATTTTTCAGAAGTTTCATGAGTAACAGTCATTCAGTCTTCAGAGTTAGTTTTGTTTGTATATCAAATCAAATAAATCTCCGGACTTTTGTTGTTAGTATTAGAACTTCTTATCCAATTACTTCTTTGAAGGGTTATTTTTTGGAATTCATATAAAATTTCGATTTTCTTGTTTTCCGTTCGATGAGTGACAGCCATTCAGTCTTCAGAGTTAGTTTTGTTTGTATAAAATAAGCCTCCTGACTCCTTTAAGTTAGTATTGGAACTTCTTATGCGATTACTTCTCTGAAGGGTTGTTTTTTGGAATTCATATAATATTTCGATTTTCTTGTTTTCCATTCGATGAGTGACTGTCATTCAGTCTTCAGAGTTAGTTTTGTTTATATAAAAAAAGCCTCCTGACCCCTGTTAGTTAGTATTGGAACTTCTTATGCGATTACTTCTCTGAAGAGTTGTTTTTTGGAATTCATATAATATTTCGATTTTCTAGTTTTCAATTCGATTATTCGTTTTTAGACACAGATCTCTGCATTTAAAAATTAACAGTAGTATCATACAAATTTAAATTGATTCTAGTGAATAAACAAAGTTGAATTAGTTTCAAAATCGTAAAACTCAAATAGTGTAGGACTTTTTTATTTTTTAAATTTAAATTTCGAAAGTTTCTGTATAAAGGATTACATGTATATGTTGTTGTTTCATATGGGGGATAGCATATCCAATCGTAAAATCTAAGCCTTGCAATTCGATAACTTATATAACTTACTAAAATTTAATTTGATTCCTTTAGTAATTGGATTTTAGTTTATGTAATTTGAAATCTTTTTTTAACTGGCTAATTTATAGGCATAGATTATTATTGAAGAATGGCATAGATTATTATTGCAAAGGCATAGATTATTATTGAAGAACTGTTTATTGTATAAATATGCGGAAAATCTTTTAGCATACATTTTATATCTTTTTAAATAAGTTCTTAAGTTAATAATAAAAATCATCTTCGATTAGGACATTATTAAAAATATTTAATATTAAATTGTAAAATTTCCAGAAAACTTAATGAGATAATAAGAAATCAAATAAATTTAATTATTTCATATAATATTTCTTCAAACTTAATGTAAAATTAGAGTTTTTTAAAAAATCATAAATATTAAATAAATCTTAAATATTTTTTCAAACCTATTTATATTGTTTTTTTAATTTAAATAAAAAACTTTACTTAAAAAATTCTTTTATTCTAATTATATGTTTGTACTTTTTTATATTTAAACACACATAAATTACAAAGAACTATTATAAAATATATATTTCTAAATAAATTAATAAATAATTAATGAAATTAAAAAAAATAAAAAAATTTAAATTAGTTAAAAAATCAAAAAATCACATTAGTTAAATTACTACGTACTTGAATTAGTTATTAATTATACGATTAATTTTATTTTAATATATTATACATATTATTTTAATATATAAATTAAATTTAAATTTCAGATAATGTATTTTTTTTTTTTTTTTTTTTTTTTTTTATATAAGATTTAATTTATTTTAGTTTTATGTACTATATTATATAAAATTAGTTAAGCATGTTTTATGTATGTTTGCAATAAATATATTTTATATATATATTTATTATATACTATATTATATAAAGAACGTATTAAAATTATTAATATTTTACAAAGAAAAAATGTTGTGTTTTAAAAAAAATTAGAAATTAAATTAAATTAGAAATTATTATTATTAATAAGGAATTAATGGGAAAAAAGAAACAAATTTTTAGTTGAAAAAGATTAAAATAAACGAATGTGAAAAGAAGAAATTTCTTTGTATAGAAATTTAGAAAAAAAAAAAAGAGAAAAGAATATCTATATATAATTGATATAAATGTGAAAGATATAAAAAAAAAAGTTAAAATAAAAAACAAACAAAATGAAAAGATTTTCATACCAAAATAAAAATATGTTTAATTTTTTATTCAATTATTCATTTTATGGCCCATTTTGTTATTGAAAGCGATTAGCAAAAAATATCCTGAGATATAGACATTAGGTATCAAATTACTCATTTGTGTTAATGAATCCATAGAATCCCCAAAAATTTAGAATATTGCATTACTAACTTATAAAGGAATAAAAATTCGTTCTTGATTCGTACTTCAGGTTCCAGCAATTTGTGCTAAAAGTACCTATGCATGCGTTTCTTTTAGCAAAAAGAGTAAAAATGAAGATTTGATAGGAACAGTTTGTAAATGAAACACTATTTTTGTTTCAGGAGTAGATAATTGTCAGATTAATTGTCTTACATATATTTGACATTATAAAACTATCTGTCATTTCAGAAGTTTATTATTTTTAATATATTTAGATATTACAAATAAAATGAAAAAATTTAGGTTTATTGCTCATATATATACATATAAATAATATTTTTTAAAATGGAAGTAAATTCTTATTTGTTATCTAAATAAAAAATACGATTTAACCACATTTAACATGACCTATTCAAATGAAAATTAATTTATTATGAAAAATTTAGATTGTAACCATGTGCTTGTTATTTTTTAATTATTTTGTCCTCTCATCTGCTATTTTATAAGGGCTAGTGTAGCTGGAAGTAGTTGAGTTGAAAGTATAAAAGAGTAGTATACTCCTCATAAAGCAACGTAAGCAATTTACTATAACAACAGTTATTTAATTTTTTGACATATTTATTAGGTAAGTTTTCAGAACGGGATAGAAAAGAACAAGACAGAACAGAAAACAAATAAACGCCAAACACTAAAAAAACAACAACAACAACAAACAAAGTGTAACCAAAACTGTTCTGAGAGAAATTAGAATAGACAAGTATATAGCAGTTTAGAACAATTCAATGAACTCAGAAAACTTTGAATAATTCAATGAATTCAGAAAACTTTCGGAAACCTATACTTTTTGTTCTAAGCTGTTTTAGATAGTCCTAAAACTGACTAATAAACACATCAGTTTAGTAGTTTCTTTAATTAAAATCGCATATAAAAATTGTACATTATATACAATATTTAAAAATTTTGACTTAATTGTATGATAGTGCCGTAATCAATTGATAGCTTAACATATTAAAATAACACAAAATGGTTACTTTGGAGATAAGTGATTTTTGCTTTTAATCATCTTTAAAGTTAATAAATAGTAAACAAAGAAAGAACACTTTAGAATTTGTTGTTAAAAAAACTGCATAAACATATGTAAGAAATAACAAAATGTATGTAAACGGAACAATATTAAATTTAAAAAAAAAAAATAATCTAAGTAAATATACATATATACCAATGGAGTATAACAATTCCAAATATGGTACCGTCTTGTCTAGCAAATGATAATCATAAGTACTTATATAGGCATATAGAATTAGAAAAATTAAACTAAGAGGAAAAGAATATAAAGAGTATGAAATATTTTTTTTATTTATAAATGAACAAATGTTACAAAAACTTCGAATATCAATCAGAAAAATTTTAAACGTTGGTTATATAAAGCTGTAAAAAAAAATACAAACAACTCCCGAAGGTTGTTTCTTTGACATGGAGCAGAAAAAAATTGTTTGTGTTTAAACAAAGATTAAATTAAAAATTTATTTAATGATCCTCGTGTTATATCATTAATAATAATAATAAATGTAGGTATTGCATCAATGTAGTAAGAAATGCGTATACAATGTATGTACCTGCATGTTGTATAATTAAATCCATTTGAATTGATTTAATGGTAGAGCGCTTAATTATATATACAATGTATCGACATAAATACACATATTAATTTTTTTTTATTTATTTTATTAATTATTAATGTTTATTTCATAAATTCGTTTTATTAAATTTTCTTGTGTTTTTTCTTTTGCAGTTTTTCATTTTGTCCATATTTTATACTTTTATATAATTTTATACCTACCCCCTTTTACTTATTTAATGTGATGTATTGATACATCTATTAAAAGTTTTATTAGTACATATGGCTTTATTTTTAAGTCATTTTTTTCAGTAACTCTAGCAGAGTTTTTAGTTTTATACAATTCTGGTACAATTTGAAAGGCATTTTCCTCGTTGATTCGATTTTGTTTTTGTTGTTGTAGTTGTAGTGGGAGGTAGACCACTATCCTTAAATCTGTACCTCGCAGCCCCCTGTGAGCAATCCTGCTCTTGGAGAATCTCGCGAGTCAATCAATTCTTCTTTAATGAACTGGATTAGAAGTTTCTTTCACTGGTCTGTCTCTTTTACAATATTAAAGACTCCCCAGTATCTTTCTCCTTAAATTCTCATTCTTAGGTGTTCAAGCTATTCACATTGGCCCAGGACTAAGAGAACCGTTTCGTCTTCTACTTTTCCTCCACAGCCTCTGCACTCTCTGTTAGTACTTGTACCTATTCTGACTGCATGGGGCCTTAAGCATTAAGTCTTTAAGACGTGACGTCATTTTTTTTTTAAATTCATTAAGCTGATTTCAATCAAGACTGAACTTATTTATGATTCTAAGTATCTAAGAAAATATGTATTTAAGAATACTATAAAATAATATCGACTTGTTTCTACACAATTTAAGAAAACAAAAATTCCATTTACGCACTTTATATTCTGCTGTTATAAAGTTGTAATTAATATTAACTGCATTTTATTAATTTGCCTACATAACTAACAGAAACTTTAAATTTGTGTTATGTTTACTTAAGATATTAACGACTCAAAGCGAAAGTCAGAAGCCAAAACAAGCCGACTCAGAATTCGGAAGTTCTAAAGTTAACCACAGATTTATTACGGGTATTACAGTTGTCATGTCACTTATCAAAATGGCAATTGAAAAATTCACACAGAATCATACATCATCTTAAAATTTTCTTTTCCTTTTATACATTCTCTAAAAATTTTTCTTCTGAAAAAAAAATAACGTGCTAATTTTAATAAACAGTTAAGTTATTGTTTTGTTACCAATTACTCTTCTAATGTTACTATGCTTTAGTCCTATTTATAAAAACAAAAATCTTGATACCTATAACTAAAGAAAAAATAAATAAACAAATTATAAGTATTTAAAGCAAATTAACACACAAACTTCTAATATCATATTCAATTTAAAAAAAAAGCGGTTTGATTTTCGTTATCAATCACTTTTTTTTTTTAATATTTTTTAATCATAGATATTTAGGTATTTTTTTTTTTTTTTTCAATTTAAAAAAAAATAAAACAACCAACCAGTTTTTAATGACCGTTATTAATATGTCGTATTTATTTAAGAAAATCATAAACTGATTTTAGTTATGATACTGTATTTATCTATCAGTTAATCTTAATTTAAAATTTATGAAAATTTATTAATTTTTAAAATTAGGTATTTAAAATTCATACCACAAAATTAATTTTTGACGTTTATAAAATATTGAAACCTTAAAATGTGTGTGGAGTCGTATACTTGTATTCGTTCGTAAATAAAATTTGAAATATGTACATACGAAAAGATATGTATCGTTTGTAGATCTATTCATTAATAGATGTCACCACCAGACACCAAAGTGATTATTTTCTCTGAATAATTTAGCTTTGTTGTTAAAGGCGATTAATTAAAGCTTTTATAAAATTTATCATCTTAAAATCATCAATAAAATCATAAAAAAACAGTAATTGTTATTAGTAATTGTAAATTTTATTGTAATCTATATTTGATGGTAATAATTTTTAGTTTATTAATTACATTCTAAATAATAATAATTCAGTTATTGCTATTCTTCAACTGAACTGATTTTATGATGATATTTGACAGTTTATTATTAAATACATTTATCAGTTTCAGTTCAGTTGCAAAACTGAGTACTGACGACATAGGTATCTGACTGACGACACTTGGTATTTTACATAGGCACTTTATAATGATTCTATTAAAATATATTTATTAAAATATTCTTTTCTTATATATTTTTTGACACAAAGTTCACTTGCTTTTATGTCAGATTATTTTGTTATAATAATGTCTGAAGTTTATTTTATTTTCATTTAAAATAAGAAATCATTTTAAATAAAGTGCGAAGATGGAAAAATAAAAAAAAATAATAGCAATGAAGAATTTTTATTTCTCTAATCTCTACACCAAAATATTTAAAAAATAAATAATCAGGAATTCATTATGGCCTATCTACAATGACGCTCTCATGCCGCTCTCACTACGTAGTCAACAAAGGAGTGTCCACAATGAAATTGCCTACATTTAACATGACAGCGTTTTTTGACATTGTCTTGTTTACAAATTTCACGAATTAAAAAATATTCAATAGTTTAAAGTTTATTCTATAGCTTTGGAATAATGGTTTAATATTATTTAACCCAAGATAGAAAAAGAGTTCATAATTTTATTAATTTTTTATTCTAATATATTTTGTTTTATTTTTCAATAAAAAATATTTATCAATGTTCAATTATTTGACATTTGAATACGTAGTTAAGACAAGTAACGTTTTTAATGACTACGTAATGACTGCGACTTGGCTGCGTTTATTGTAGACACTTTATTTAATTCAATACATTTAATTCACTTAGTTTGACAGATAGCTACGTGTAGAGAGCAAATTGAGAGTTTTCATCATAGAATTACTAGTACTAGAATGGCAAAAGAATGTTCCCGACTCTTTTCTTCTAATGTGATTTCCTATCCTGTCCTGAGGTATTCAGACAAAAAAAAACATATGCAATTTCGTATGCGTATACAAATGGTACGGCTACTATACGTATACATTTATATATGCGTATACAAATGGTACGGTTTCTCATTAGTTTTTTTGTTTACATTTTTACATAGAAATACATTTGGATTGGGCAGTTTGTATATTGTAAGTTATTTCGAAAAAAGATATTTACTATTTGATTTAATTTACTTTTATATATACATATAATTGAACAAAACATCAAGAAAAAAATTTGAATAATATTAGAAGAAATTGCAGTCAATTATTTTTAAAAATAATGGAATCTCCAATAAGTATATTCTTAGTTTAATTTTAATTAACTTACATATCTATTTTGATTTATCTTAAGGTTTATCGTAGGTTTATTTATTCATCGTCAAAATGAAAATAAGTAAATCAAAAACAAATCATAATTTTTTGAACAAAACAAAAAGTAAGACTATAAATACTTTTTGTTTTGTTTAAAAAATTATGATTTATTTTTGATTTACGTGAATATATAAACATTTTTAGTCATTTTTAAATATGAACGAACCTTTTGCAAATATGAAATCTACATTTATGTTAACCGTAAGGGGGTTTTGATTTCTGTTTCAAATAACTTAAAGTTTCCGAATAAAGAATTCTTCTTCGAAAGGTTTTTTCTTTACCCTTTTTTTATTCAATCAAAATTTTACTTATTATTTAAAAATTTTAGCATTACAATATAATTTTCAAATTGATTCTATTCGAAAATGGACAATGTTTTGGTAAATTTACAGAACGGTCATTTAATAATAATCAAAAATGGAAAGCAAAAACCAAAAGTAAAATACCTTTAAAATAATTTTAAAAAAATCGGCTAAAATTTGTAAAACCTCAAGAAATAAAAAAAAATCTTTAAGCAACACTTTCTTCCTATCTTAATAATCCTTTATTTAATTTAATGTTTTTTAAAAAACTTCAAAAAGCACAACAACACACAAATTTTTTGAATATAATATTTTCTAATTCGTTTTCATTTACTTTTAAATTTGAAATCTTACTTAAATCGTACTTAAAAGTTTCTTTTATATTTCACTTTCAAAATGAAATGAATCGCGGAAAAACTAGTAAATACATACAAACGGTACACGTACCAAATTTTGAAATTTGTCTGAAAATTTTTGCCATTCTAGTACTAGTAATTCTATGGTTTTCATTGTAGGTAAACTATTAGTAATTCATTTTATTAAAATGATTACTTTATATCTGAAAACCTCAATCGAAAACCAAATTAATTTTGTACTTGAAAAGTTGAACTAGGTATGGACTGAAGAATTTAATTATTTAAACTCTGGCAGTACTATTTAAAAATATTTTTGAAAAAGCTTTAAAATCTAGAAATGTCAAAAGTCATTTGTCAATTTAACTAAACAGTTTTTTTTGACTGAAAGATACGTCAAATATATTTACAGAAATTTTGTGTTTAATATATATTTCTCTATAATATTATATATTTATATATTATTTAATATTTTAAATCTGTTGGAAAAAAAAAATGGAAATCGTAAATTGTTCATAAAATATGTACCCATAAAAAAAAAATCCTAATTAAAATTATTCAAAATTTAAATAATTTGCAATTATGAATTAGTGATAAAATTGTTATTGATCTTAAGTTTAAAGTGTTGTTAACTAGTTTTTAAATTAATAAAAAAAAAAAAATGTTTGTTGCAAGAAAATTTAATTTTCTTCTAACCAAAAGAATACATCAAATTGTTGCAATTAGAACTTCAAAATCGATATCAAATGTTCAAAATGGAAAAATGGTTAACAATACAAAATTTAACGGAGAAGACAAAACAATTAATGATAAGGTGAAGTAAAAAGTTTTATTCAATTTTAAATTTTCTCAAAAAAAGAAAAAGGAATCCACTAATTATTCACAATTAATTAAAATTTTGAAAAATTTGCATTAAAATGTTATGTATTATGATGGTTCAGATTGAAATTAAGTTTATTGATGTTGATATATTAAAGTGCATAATATATATACACAATACACATGTTAATTTAATTCATTGAAGTGTATATATATAGGCAATTTTGTCAATATACAATTTTAAATATACATATCAAAATTTATAGTATGTACATATATGGTGCATTTGTGTAAAAGTTAACCTAGTATAATTTAAAGGGATTAAATCTGCAAAATTCTGTTAGTTATTATGTAATAAAGATTCAATTACTACACAAACTAACTACAAAATTTTTTTTGAAATATGAATGAAAATAAAAGTTTTGTTTTTGTAGATTGAAGAATTGTACAACCAAAACATTAAACTGTATAAATAGTAAAATGTTATTCAAATTTATTCAAGTACCTACTGAATTTGCTTACTATAAAAAATTTTTAATATTTTACATATTCAACCAACTATATGTACATATTTCATATTTATATTTATGCATTTTTAAATTTATATTGTTTAAGTGATACCTGCAATTTTGTCTATTCAATTTATCAATTAATAGATACAATTTGAAGCACATGTTAATTTTAACCACACTTCACAGCCATATGGCCACCCTAAATCATTAATAAACTTTCAAAATATAAATGTCAAATATAAAGAAAAACGATCAAAACAAAAACAAAAAAAAACTGACATTTCTTACCATACGTAGTTTGTTGAATGTGATATGGATGTAGATGTGGTGTTAACTTAATATTTTCTCTTCTTATTAATTGTCAAACTCAAATTATATGAATATGATTAGATTACTGACTGACTTATTTGTGAAATGTGATGTGTTCATTGAAAAGTTCATTGTATTCTCTTCTCTTTTTAATTAATTAAATGCTGATTGCTGAATAAATAAGCAGGCAGTAGAAGGCTCAATAAATTCAGTCAAACACAAATTCATAAATCATTTTAATAATTTAGTTTTTCAGTTTCGTTTTGCAATTTAATTCCAATAGAAATAATAACGAACGCGCAATTTATACAGAAGCTTTTGTTATAAAAATATAATTTTTAACAAAACGAAAAAAAAAAAGCATGAATATATTAAAATACATATAATTTTAAGAAAATATATTGTTGATACTTTTTTAGTAAATTAACATTAACAAATAAATATACGCACAATTTAGCTTTCAAATCAAAAAGAGATGGCTTATAATTTTGATTGGGTATTTCCTTTGATGGCAAATCCTTCTAGGCTATGGTATATTGCTAGCGCCATAACGATAACAGCAGTTGGATTATTTAGCAAATTAGTATTAGGTGAGTATTACAAAAAAAAATAATTAAAATATTGAATAAATATCGGTTTTTAGGTCAATAGTATGAACTTGATTTTATTAAGAAACTTCCTAAAACAATATCTAGTCGAAAAAATGTTGTATTACTTCTATGTATTCAAGTTAAATGTATTTAATAGTAACTTAAAAAATATTTCAAAAACTTTCACAGATTTAAATTGTTAATTTGTTAAATACCGGTTATTTTACATTTTTTTTTTATTTTACTAAATGATTAAAGGTTTGTTACAGTCAATTGATTTGGAGCTTTTGAATTAATTTTCATTTTTTGTTTTATAAACATTTTAAGTATAATATCTAATTAATCAATGTATGCTTATCTGACTGAAAGATCAATGTTTAATTTAAGGTTTAAATTAAAATAGAAAGTTATTAATTAGCTATAATTTTTTATCTTAGCTCTCTATTATTTTTCTTAGAAATTTGTACTACATATTTGTGAATTTTTAGAAAGTGTTAAAACTTTTTGGATAGTTAACTTCAGTACAGAGAATTAAAAAAGTAATTCAAGATAAACGTGTAATGTATCAATTAAATGTTAAATCACTCAATTACAATTTTGTTATATAATTGGTGTTAAAATTAATCGTTTCTAATTGATTTATAGATAAAAAAATACTTTTCTTAAAGTACTTATTTTTAATTTATTAGATAATTGTTTTAACCCAATGCACTTTTTAATTCTAAAAATAATTTGAATTCTTATTTTTTTGTAATTTAAACATTTACAAATCGTAAGTTTTGATAAAACATTTAAGAGCATATGCACCTTAAATTTAATAGTACAAATTATACAAATTTGTATATATTTATATATATTTATTATATACATATATATTTATACATTTACTTTACTTATTTATTTTGTTATATGTATGTACTGTACAATTAATGTTATCACAATATTATTTTACTTTTATATAAAATATTTAATGAAAACAAAGAAAAGAAACTACTATTTTTCATTAATAAATAATTAAGTGTTTCTAGTTTTTATGCTTATACAGTTTTTCTTTTTAATGCGTTAACAATTTAATTTATAAATTAAATTTTAATTATTCATTTGTATTCAATGAAAAACTATAACCTTGAATTTGTTTTTATACTTTTTCGTAAATAAGTGAATAAAATGTTAATTTAAAATAGATTAAGATTTGCTTTTATTCAATATTTAAAATAATTAACTACAAGATAAATGCAATTGATGAAATTGTAATTGATAAAATTGTATTTAAGAATATATATACAAAAACAAAATAATAATAGACATTACTTACTTTTTCTGGTTTAAGAAAATTTAATCAAGCATAAAATATTTAAGTTATATTTTGAATATTTGCCAAATTTAAGCTTTTCTCTAAGCATACAAGGTTGGAATTTTTTCTCTAAATTTTCTCTTATTAATAAAAGTTTTTTTTTTTTTAATTTTGTTAACGTATCAACAAAAACTATTCTTCTTTACTGAAAATATATCCAGCATATATAGTTGTGTGTATATTATATGCATGGATTTATATTAGAACACAATTTTATAATTTGATTTCAAGGATAAAATATTAAAAAACGCGGTTTAAAAAACCATATTATTTGGTTTTCAAGTATATTAAAGTAATAAAATTATGACAATTTTATGACGTCCATTATCTTAATTTAATTTGAACTGTTTCCAACATTTTTGGGAATTGTAGCCGTAAGTATTGATTAAATAATCGAAGATAAGGAATCTGACGATTTTTGTTGTTTGTATATGAGATACCATATTTATGCCAGTTTATTTTCACTTTCATAAAGTACACAGTGTATAAAGCTTTTTTTATTTTGATATGTTGAGCATGTTAACTACTTGTTACTTTTATAATCATTATTCAGTTGAAGTGATTAGAATTTTGTAATTTTGGTCATATTTTTACAAGTGAAAAGTTTCTCGTTATAATGTAATTAATTTAAAACTATAATATACAGTTGAAAGAAATAAAGTAATTTATCAAAAGCTCATACTAAACATTTACGTTTCGATATAAATCAAAATAATATCGTAATTTATTAAGATAACAAGCATTTACGTCGTAAAATTGCAAGAAAACATGAAATACTAATAATTTTTTTAATGATTAAATTACAAGTTAAATGTATATGTATTTTCAGTATTATTTAATAAAGCTCAAGTTCACAACAAAAATCGATTAATAGATGCAATTTATAGACCACGAGGCATACCTTTAGTAACCGTTTCGAATCATCATTCATGTTTTGATGATCCAGGAATTTGGGGTAATAAAAACTTTTTTTTTAATAGTTAAATGTCTTATAATACATAAATAGTTCTTCATTCAATTCATTCAGGTTCATTTACAATTAGAGATGTTCTTAATAGAAGATCAATCAGATGGGCATTAGCTGCACATGATATTTGTTTTACATGTGAGTTACACTCAGTATTTTTTATGTGGGGGAAATGTATACCATGTGTTCGAGGTGATGGAGTTTATCAACCTGCTATTGATTTATGTGTACAAAAAGTATCAGAAGGTGAATGGGTGCATGTATTTCCAGAAGGTAAAGTTAATATGACCAAAGAATTTATACGTTTCAAATGGGGTGTTGGTCGAATAATTTATGAATCCCCTATTGTACCAATTATTTTACCAATATGGCATGAAGGCATGGAAACAATATTACCAAATGAACCACCATACTATCTGAGATGGGGCAAAAAAGTAACTGTAAATTTTGGTAAACCGATAGATTTAAATGATTTAATAGCTGATTTAAAACAACGTGATGTAAAAGAACCAGAAGCTAGAAAAATAATAACAGATAAAATTCAAGAAAGCTTAACGGTAAGTTTTGTTATATTTATTGACTGCATACAGTTAGTTTTTTAAACAGACAATAAATACAAATATGATGTGAGTTCAAATACATTTATTTATTCATTTATTGATTTAAAATGCAGTATTCAATCAAATATTTTATTTTATTTTAAGGAATTGCAAAGAGAGACAGAAGAATTACATAAAGCATATTTAAAATGTTGACACAACACCTCCAAAAGAAAAAAATACGCTTAAAAATAATTTAAGTTATAAGTTTAAAATTTTAAAAATAGAAAAAAAAAAGAAAACTTGGTGTTCTACTTTTAAGGTAGTAGCTATGCATATTATAATTATTTTTAATTATTTAATATAATTACTTATTTTTGTTGTGATTTTTAATTTTTGATTTTAAAAATCGATAGATAAATTGTAAAAATTAAATATTTTAATGTAAAATGAAAAAAAATATATTAAATATTTAGCTGATCCTCTTTTTTTAATTAATTTATTATATAATAAGGCTTTTGTAAATTGTAACTTCCCTCTTTCCTAAAACAGGGCATATTAAATAATATTACGTAATTTTAAAGATATTTTAAATTAAATAATTCACAAAATTTAATATGCATGGATTTTGATATATAGGTTAATTTTGTTATACTGAAAAAGGTTTATTTTTAATTTTTAGAACATCACAAGAATGTTAAAAATAAAATGAGCAATACAGTATTATAGTTTCATTGGTTGTATTGTAACTTTACCTTTTTTTTCATGTTTTTTTAAAAATTGTTTTATTCTTATGGAATACAAATATATATTTTATAAATTGAACTTTAATTTATTAAAGTAAAAATAATTTGATGCAATACGGTTGTTTTTTTTTTTTGTTAAATGATTATTAAGTATTTTATTATAACTACATAGCTAAAATGAAGCATAAAATTAGTCAAAATAAAATAATTTAATAATTTTATCAAATAAATATTACTTTGTAAATTATAATTTTTAAATATAATATTCCAATTTCATTTTTTTTATCAAATTGCCATGCGATTAATTCTGTAATATCATTGATCTTCCAATTCGTACAACACCTAGTTTTATTAAATAAAATAAATAAATGAATAATAGTCTACTGTCTAACTCTATGATATATTCAATAGCAAATACTATATTTAATAAATAAAACAAATTTAAAAAATTAGTTTTACATTGGATTTTTGTGCTTTTTGCAAATTTCCATTAAACTTTAAAAATCTTACTCCAATCATTAGTGTTAGAATCATAACTTTTGAAATTTCAAATATGGAAATAACAAAATAAACTCTGACTGTAGAATATATTAAGGATACTCAAAATATTTTGATTGGAGAATTTTTTAAAAATTGGTGAACATGCAAAATAAAATAAATAAAACAAATTTGAGTTAATTATATGATGTAAGTTACTTAAAAGTAATTTTGTTAATAAAAATAAAACGAAAAAAATTGAATAAAAAGTATTTTTAAAAAATTATTTAATTACGTTTTTTTTTTAATTTTTCTTATTTTTAAAAGTCTTGTTCATATTTAAAATGAGTATTATTGATTAATTTTCAAAAGAAAAGTGGTTACTCACCATGATATAATCATTATGTACAATATTGTGCAATTTACTCTTAACATATGACTAATCAACGTTAGTACTTGGTACTTAGATGGGGGACCGCTTGGAAACACGGCGTGTTGTTGGCATCCCAACTTTTTATTATTTTTTCTTTTACATTTCTCAAAAAAAAATATATTTTTTAATATTTAAAATTTTTTCAATATTATTTTAAATATTTTTAAAATTCAATAATTATAAATTTACAAGAAAATATATAGGTAACATATCTTATAATTATTATAAGTATAGAAATTTGAGTCTATTCAAATCATCCTTATAAATTATATTGAAAATTGAAATTTTTATACTTTGTGGAAATAAAAAGCTTTGAAATAATGTACAATTAACTTTTAAAATATAATTCCATATGTTAATTTATATGTTTTGGGTTTTATATAAAAAATTTCGAAAGAGACTTTTGCCAACGACCATACCACGTTGAATACACCGGTTCTCGTCTGATCACCGAAGTTAAGCAACGTCGGGCGCGGTTAGTACTTAGATGGGGGACCGCTTGGGAACACCGCGTGTTGTTGGCATCCCAACTTTTTATTATTTTTTCTTTTACATTTCTCAAAAAAAAATATATTTTTTAATATTTAAAATTTTTTCAATATTATTTTAAATATTTTTAAAATTCAATAATTATAAATTTACAAGAAAATATATAGGTAACATATCTTATAATTATTATAAGTATAGAAATTTGAGTCTATTCAAATCATCCTTATAAATTGTATTGAAAATTGAAATTTTTATACTTTGTGGAAATAAAAAGCTTTGAAATAATGTACAATTAACTTTTAAAATATAATTCCATATGTTAATTTATATGTTTTGGGTTTTATATAAAAAATTTCGAAAGAGACTTTTGCCAACGACCATACCACGTTGAATACACCGGTTCTCGTCTGATCACCGAAGTTAAGCAACGTCGGGCGCGGTTAGTACTTAGATGGGGGACCGCTTGGGAACACCGCGTGTTGTTGGCATCCTAACTTTTTATTATTTTTTCTTTTACATTTCTCAAAAAAAAATATATTTTTTAAAATTTAAAATTTTTTCAATATTATTTTAAATATTTTTAAAATTCAATAATTATAAATTTACAAGAAAATATATAGGTACATATCTTATAATTATTATAAGTATAGAAATTTGAGTCTATTCAAATCATCCTTATAAATTGTATTGAAAATTGAAATTTTTATACTTTGTGGAAATAAAAAGCTTTGAAATAATGTACAATTAACTTTTAAAATATAATTCCATATGTTAATTTATATGTTTTGGGTTTTATATGAAAAATTTCGAAAGAGACTTTTGCCAACGACCATACCACGTTGAATACACCGGTTCTCGTCTGATCACCGAAGTTAAGCAAGGTCGGGCGCGGTTAGTACTTAGATGGGGGACCGCTTGGGAACACCGCGTGTTGTTGGCATCCCAACTTTTTATTATTTTTTCTTTTACATTTCTCAAAAAAAAATATATTTTTTAATATTTAAAATTTTTTCAATATTATTTTAAATATTTTTAAAATTCATTAATTATAAATTTACAAGAAAATATATACATATCTTATAATTATTATAAGTATAGAAATTTGAGTCTATTCAAATCATCCTTATAAATTGTATTGAAAATTGAAATTTTTATACTTTGTGGAAATAAAAAGCTTTGAAATAATGTACAATTAACTTTTAAAATATAATTCCATATGTTAATTTATATGTTTTGGGTTTTATATAAAAAATTTCGAAAGAGACTTTTGCCAACGACCATACCACGTTGAATACACCGGTTCTCGTCTGATCACCGAAGTTAAGCAACGTCGGGCGCGGTTAGTACTTAGATGGGGGACCGCTTGGGAACACCGCGTGTTGTTGGCATCCCAACTTTTTATTATTTTTTCTTTTACATTTCTCAAAAAAAAATATATTTTTTAATATTTAAAATTTTTTCAATATTATTTTAAATATTTTTAAAATTCAATAATTATAAATTTACAAGAAAATATATAGGTACATATCTTATAATTATTATAAGTATAGAAATTTGAGTCTATTCAAATCATCCTTATAAATTGTATTGAAAATTGAAATTTTTATACTTTGTGGAAATAAAAAGCTTTGAAATAATGTACAATTAACTTTTAAAATATAATTCCATATGTTAATTTATATGTTTTGGGTTTTATATAAAAAATTTCGAAAGAGACTTTTGCCAACGACCATACCACGTTGAATACACCGGTTCTCGTCTGATCACCGAAGTTAAGCAACGTCGGGCGCGGTTAGTACTTAGATGGGGGACCGCTTGGGAACACCGCGTGTTGTTGGCATCCCAACTTTTTATTATTTTTTCTTTTACATTTCTCAAAAAAAAATATATTTTTTAATATTTAAAATTTTTTCAATATTATTTTAAATATTTTTAAAATTCAATAATTATAAATTTACAAGAAAATATATAGGTACATATCTTATAATTATTATAAGTATAGAAATTTGAGTCTATTCAAATCATCCTTATAAATTGTATTGAAAATTGAAATTTTTATACTTTGTGGAAATAAAAAGCTTTGAAATAATGTACAATTAACTTTTAAAATATAATTCCATATGTTAATTTATATGTTTTGGGTTTTATATAAAAAATTTCGAAAGAGACTTTTGCCAACGACCATACCACGTTGAATACACCGGTTCTCGTCTGATCACCGAAGTTAAGCAACGTCGGGCGCGGTTAGTACTTAGATGGGGGACCGCTTGGGAACACCGCGTGTTGTTGGCATCCCAACTTTTTATTATTTTTTCTTTTACATTTCTCAAAAAAAAATATATTTTTTAATATTTAAAATTTTTTCAATATTATTTTAAATATTTTTAAAATTCAATAATTATAAATTTACAAGAAAATATATAGGTACATATCTTATAATTATTATAAGTATAGAAATTTGAGTCTATTCAAATCATCCTTATAAATTGTATTGAAAATTGAAATTTTTATACTTTGTGGAAATAAAAAGCTTTGAAATAATGTACAATTAACTTTTAAAATATAATTCCATATGTTAATTTATATGTTTTGGGTTTTATATAAAAAATTTCGAAAGAGACTTTTGCCAACGACCATACCACGTTGAATACACCGGTTCTCGTCTGATCACCGAAGTTAAGCAACGTCGGGCGCGGTTAGTACTTAGATGGGGGACCGCTTGGGAACACCGCGTGTTGTTGGCATCCCAACTTTTTATTATTTTTTCTTTTACATTTCTCAAAAAAAAATATATTTTTTAATATTTAAATTTTTTCAATATTATTTTAAATATTTTTAAAATTCATTAATTATAAATTTACAAGAAAATATATACATATCTTATAATTATTATAAGTATAGAAATTTGAGTAACTTTGTGGAAAAAAAAAGCTTTGAAATAATGTACAATTAACTTTTAAAATATAATTCCATATGTTAATTTATATGTTTTGGGTTTTATATAAAAAATTTCGAAAGAGACTTTTGCCAACGACCATACCACGTTGAATACACCGGTTCTCGTCTGATCACCGAAGTTAAGCAACGTCGGGCGCGGTTAGTACTTAGATGGGGGACCGCTTGGGAACACCGCGTGTTGTTGGCATCCCAACTTTTTATTATTTTTTCTTTTACATTTCTCAAAAAAAAATATATTTTTTAATATTTAAAATTTTTTCAATATTATTTTAAATATTTTTAAAATTCATTAATTATAAATTTACAAGAAAATATATAGGTACATATCTTATAATTATTATAAGTATAGAAATTTGAGTCTATTCAAATCATCCTTATAAATTGTATTGAAAATTGAAATTTTTATACTTTGTGGAAATAAAAAGCTTTGAAATAATGTACAATTAACTTTTAAAATATAATTCCATATGTTAATTTATATGTTTTGGGTTTTATATAAAAAATTTCGAAAGAGACTTTTGCCAACGACCATACCACGTTGAATACACCGGTTCTCGTCTGATCACCGAAGTTAAGCAACGTCGGGCGCGGTTAGTACTTAGATGGGGGACCGCTTGGGAACACCGCGTGTTGTTGGCATCCCAACTTTTTATTATTTTTTCTTTTACATTTCTCAAAAAAAAATATATTTTTTAATATTTAAAATTTTTTCAATATTATTTTAAATATTTTTAAAATTCAATAATTATAAATTTACAAGAAAATATATAGGTACATATCTTATAATTATTATAAGTATAGAAATTTGAGTCTATTCAAATCATCCTTATAAATTGTATTGAAAATTGAAATTTTTATACTTTGTGGAAATAAAAAGCTTTGAAATAATGTACAATTAACTTTTAAAATATAATTCCATATGTTAATTTATATGTTTTGGGTTTTATATGAAAAATTTCGAAAGAGACTTTTGCCAACGACCATACCACGTTGAATACACCGGTTCTCGTCTGATCACCGAAGTTAAGCAACGTCGGGCGCGGTTAGTACTTAGATGGGGGACCGCTTGGGAACACCGCGTGTTGTTGGCATCCCAACTTTTTATTATTTTTTCTTTTACATTTCTCAAAAAAAAATATATTTTTTAATATTTAAAATTTTTTCAATATTATTTTAAATATTTTTAAAATTCAATAATTATAAATTTACAAGAAAATATATAGGTACATATCTTATAATTATTATAAGTATAGAAATTTGAGTCTATTCAAATCATCCTTATAAATTGTATTGAAAATTGAAATTTTTATACTTTGTGGAAATAAAAAGCTTTGAAATAATGTACAATTAACTTTTAAAATATAATTCCATATGTTAATTTATATGTTTTGGGTTTTATATAAAAAATTTCGAAAGAGACTTTTGCCAACGACCATACCACGTTGAATACACCGGTTCTCGTCTGATCACCGAAGTTAAGCAACGTCGGGCGCGGTTAGTACTTAGATGGGGGACCGCTTGGGAACACCGCGTGTTGTTGGCATCCCAACTTTTTATTATTTTTTCTTTTACATTTCTCAAAAAAAAATATATTTTTTAATATTTAAAATTTTTTCAATATTATTTTAAATATTTTTAAAATTCAATAATTATAAATTTACAAGAAAATATATAGGTACACATATCTTATAATTATTATAAGTATAGAAATTTGAGTCTATTCAAATCATCCTTATAAATTGTATTGAAAATTGAAATTTTTATACTTTGTGGAAATAAAAAGCTTTGAAATAATGTACAATTAACTTTTAAAATATAATTCCATATGTTAATTTATATGTTTTGGGTTTTATATAAAAAATTTCGAAAGAGACTTTTGCCAACGACCATACCACGTTGAATACACCGGTTCTCGTCTGATCACCGAAGTTAAGCAACGTCGGGCGCGGTTAGTACTTAGATGGGGGACCGCTTGGGAACACCGCGTGTTGTTGGCATCCCAACTTTTTATTATTTTTTCTTTTACATTTCTCAAAAAAAAATATATTTTTTAATATTTAAATTTTTTCAATATTATTTTAAATATTTTTAAAATTCATTAATTATAAATTTACAAGAAAATATATACATATCTTATAATTATTATAAGTATAGAAATTTGAGTAACTTTGTGGAAAAAAAAAGCTTTGAAATAATGTACAATTAACTTTTAAAATATAATTCCATATGTTAATTTATATGTTTTGGGTTTTATATAAAAAATTTCGAAAGAGACTTTTGCCAACGACCATACCACGTTGAATACACCGGTTCTCGTCTGATCACCGAAGTTAAGCAACGTCGGGCGCGGTTAGTACTTAGATGGGGGACCGCTTGGGAACACCGCGTGTTGTTGGCATCCCAACTTTTTATTATTTTTTCTTTTACATTTCTCAAAAAAAAATATATTTTTTAATATTTAAAATTTTTTCAATATTATTTTAAATATTTTTAAAATTCATTAATTATAAATTTACAAGAAAATATATAGGTACATATCTTATAATTATTATAAGTATAGAAATTTGAGTCTATTCAAATCATCCTTATAAATTGTATTGAAAATTGAAATTTTTATACTTTGTGGAAATAAAAAGCTTTGAAATAATGTACAATTAACTTTTAAAATATAATTCCATATGTTAATTTATATGTTTTGGGTTTTATATAAAAAATTTCGAAAGAGACTTTTGCCAACGACCATACCACGTTGAATACACCGGTTCTCGTCTGATCACCGAAGTTAAGCAACGTCGGGCGCGGTTAGTACTTAGATGGGGGACCGCTTGGGAACACCGCGTGTTGTTGGCATCCCAACTTTTTATTATTTTTTCTTTTACATTTCTCAAAAAAAAATATATTTTTTAATATTTAAAATTTTTTCAATATTATTTTAAATATTTTTAAAATTCAATAATTATAAATTTACAAGAAAATATATAGGTACATATCTTATAATTATTATAAGTATAGAAATTTGAGTCTATTCAAATCATCCTTATAAATTGTATTGAAAATTGAAATTTTTATACTTTGTGGAAATAAAAAGCTTTGAAATAATGTACAATTAACTTTTAAAATATAATTCCATATGTTAATTTATATGTTTTGGGTTTTATATGAAAAATTTCGAAAGAGACTTTTGCCAACGACCATACCACGTTGAATACACCGGTTCTCGTCTGATCACCGAAGTTAAGCAACGTCGGGCGCGGTTAGTACTTAGATGGGGGACCGCTTGGGAACACCGCGTGTTGTTGGCATCCCAACTTTTTATTATTTTTTCTTTTACATTTCTCAAAAAAAAATATATTTTTTAATATTTAAAATTTTTTCAATATTATTTTAAATATTTTTAAAATTCAATAATTATAAATTTACAAGAAAATATATAGGTACATATCTTATAATTATTATAAGTATAGAAATTTGAGTCTATTCAAATCATCCTTATAAATTGTATTGAAAATTGAAATTTTTATACTTTGTGGAAATAAAAAGCTTTGAAATAATGTACAATTAACTTTTAAAATATAATTCCATATGTTAATTTATATGTTTTGGGTTTTATATAAAAAATTTCGAAAGAGACTTTTGCCAACGACCATACCACGTTGAATACACCGGTTCTCGTCTGATCACCGAAGTTAAGCAACGTCGGGCGCGGTTAGTACTTAGATGGGGGACCGCTTGGGAACACCGCGTGTTGTTGGCATCCCAACTTTTTATTATTTTTTCTTTTACATTTCTCAAAAAAAAATATATTTTTTAATATTTAAAATTTTTTCAATATTATTTTAAATATTTTTAAAATTCAATAATTATAAATTTACAAGAAAATATATAGGTACATATCTTATAATTATTATAAGTATAGAAATTTGAGTCTATTCAAATCATCCTTATAAATTGTATTGAAAATTGAAATTTTTATACTTTGTGGAAATAAAAAGCTTTGAAATAATGTACAATTAACTTTTAAAATATAATTCCATATGTTAATTTATATGTTTTGGGTTTTATATAAAAAATTTCGAAAGAGACTTTTGCCAACGACCATACCACGTTGAATACACCGGTTCTCGTCTGATCACCGAAGTTAAGCAACGTCGGGCGCGGTTAGTACTTAGATGGGGGACCGCTTGGGAACACCGCGTGTTGTTGGCATCCCAACTTTTTATTATTTTTTCTTTTACATTTCTCAAAAAAAAATATATTTTTTAATATTTAAAATTTTTTCAATATTATTTTAAATATTTTTAAAATTCAATAATTATAAATTTACAAGAAAATATATAGGTACATATCTTATAATTATTATAAGTATAGAAATTTGAGTCTATTCAAATCATCCTTATAAATTGTATTGAAAATTGAAATTTTTATACTTTGTGGAAATAAAAAGCTTTGAAATAATGTACAATTAACTTTTAAAATATAATTCCATATGTTAATTTATATGTTTTGGGTTTTATATAAAAAATTTCGAAAGAGACTTTTGCCAACGACCATACCACGTTGAATACACCGGTTCTCGTCTGATCACCGAAGTTAAGCAACGTCGGGCGCGGTTAGTACTTAGATGGGGGACCGCTTGGGAACACCGCGTGTTGTTGGCATCCCAACTTTTTATTATTTTTTCTTTTACATTTCTCAAAAAAAAATATATTTTTTAATATTTAAAATTTTTTCAATATTATTTTAAATATTTTTAAAATTCATTAATTATAAATTTACAAGAAAATATATAGGTACATATCTTATAATTATTATAAGTATAGAAATTTGAGTCTATTCAAATCATCCTTATAAATTGTATTGAAAATTGAAATTTTTATACTTTGTGGAAATAAAAAGCTTTGAAATAATGTACAATTAACTTTTAAAATATAATTCCATATGTTAATTTATATGTTTTGGGTTTTATATAAAAAATTTCGAAAGAGACTTTTGCCAACGACCATACCACGTTGAATATACCGGTTCTCGTCTGATCACCGAAGTTAAGCAACGTCGGGCGCGGTTAGTACTTAGATGGGGGACCGCTTGGGAACACCGCGTGTTGTTGGCATCCCAACTTTTTATTATTTTTTCTTTTACATTTCTCAAAAAAAAATATATTTTTTAATATTTAAAATTTTTTCAATATTATTTTAAATATTTTTAAAATTCATTAATTATAAATTTACAAGAAAATATATAGGTACATATCTTATAATTATTATAAGTATAGAAATTTGAGTCTATTCAAATCATCCTTATAAATTGTATTGAAAATTGAAATTTTTATACTTTGTGGAAATAAAAAGCTTTGAAATAATGTACAATTAACTTTTAAAATATAATTCCATATGTTAATTTATATGTTTTGGGTTTTATATAAAAAATTTCGAAAGAGACTTTTGCCAACGACCATACCACGTTGAATACACCGGTTCTCGTCTGATCACCGAAGTTTAGCAACGTCGGGCGCGGTTAGTACTTAGATGGGGGACCGCTTGGGAACACCGCGTGTTGTTGGCATCCCAACTTTTTATTATTTTTTCTTTTACATTTCTCAAAAAAAAATATATTTTTTAATATTTAAAATTTTTTCAATATTATTTTAAATATTTTTAAAATTCATTAATTATAAATTTACAAGAAAATATATAGGTACATATCTTATAATTATTATAAGTATAGAAATTTGAGTCTATTCAAATCATCCTTATAAATTGTATTGAAAATTGAAATTTTTATACTTTGTGGAAATAAAAAGCTTTGAAATAATGTACAATTAACTTTTAAAATATAATTCCATATGTTAATTTATATGTTTTGGGTTTTATATAAAAAATTTCGAAAGAGACTTTTGCCAACGACCATACCACGTTGAATACACCGGTTCTCGTCTGATCACCGAAGTTAAGCAACGTCGGGCGCGGTTAGTACTTAGATGGGGGACCGCTTGGGAACACCGCGTGTTGTTGGCATCCCAACTTTTTATTATTTTTTCTTTTACATTTCTCAAAAAAAAATATATTTTTTAATATTTAAAATTTTTTCAATATTATTTTAAATATTTTTAAAATTCATTATTTATAAATTTACAAGAAAATATATACATATCTTATAATTATTATAAGTATAGAAATTTGAGTCTATTCAAATCATCCTTATAAATTGTATTGAAAATTGAAATTTTTATACTTTGTGGAAATAAAAAGCTTTGAAATAATGTACAATTAACTTTTAAAATATAATTCCATATGTTAATTTATATGTTTTGGGTTTTATATAAAAAATTTCGAAAGAGACTTTTGCCAACGACCATACCACGTTGAATACACCGGTTCTCGTTTGATCACCGAAGTTAAGCAACGTCGGGCGCGGTTAGTACTTAGATGGGGGACCGCTTGGGAACACCGCGTGTTGTTGGCATCCCAACTTTTTATTATTTTTTCTTTTACATTTCTCAAAAAAAAATATATTTTTTAATATTTAAAATTTTTTCAATATTATTTTAAATATTTTTAAAATTCATTAATTATAAATTTACAAGAAAATATATAGGTACATATCTTATAATTATTATAAGTATAGAAATTTGAGTCTATTCAAATCATCCTTATAAATTGTATTGAAAATTGAAATTTTTATACTTTGTGGAAATAAAAAGCTTTGAAATAATGTACAATTAACTTTTAAAATATAATTCCATATGTTAATTTATATGTTTTGGGTTTTATATAAAAAATTTCGAAAGAGACTTTTGCCAACGACCATACCACGTTGAATACACCGGTTCTCGTCTGATCACCGAAGTTAAGCACTGTCGGGCGCGGTTAGTACTTAGATGGGGGACCGCTTGGGAACACCGCGTGTTGTTGGCATCCCAACTTTTTATTATTTTTTCTTTTACATTTCTCAAAAAAAAATATATTTTTTAATATTTAAAATTTTTTCAATATTATTTTAAATATTTTTAAAATTCATTAATTATAAATTTACAAGAAAATATATAGGTACATATCTTATAATTATTATAAGTATAGAAATTTGAGTCTATTCAAATCATCCTTATAAATTGTATTGAAAATTGAAATTTTTATACTTTGTGGAAATAAAAAGCTTTGAAATAATGTACAATTAACTTTTAAAATATAATTCCATATGTTAATTTATATGTTTTGGGTTTTATATAAAAAATTTCGAAAGAGACTTTTGCCAACGACCATACCACGTTGAATACACCGGTTCTCGTCTGATCACCGAAGTTAAGCAACGTCGGGCGCGGTTAGTACTTAGATGGGGGACCGCTTGGGAACACCGCGTGTTGTTGGCATCCCAACTTTTTATTATTTTTTCTTTTACATTTCTCAAAAAAAAATATATTTTTTAATATTTAAAATTTTTTCAATATTATTTTAAATATTTTTAAAATTCAATAATTATAAATTTACAAGAAAATATATAGGTACATATCTTATAATTATTATAAGTATAGAAATTTGAGTCTATTCAAATCATCCTTATAAATTGTATTGAAAATTGAAATTTTTATACTTTGTGGAAATAAAAAGCTTTGAAATAATGTACAATTAACTTTTAAAATATAATTCCATATGTTAATTTATATGTTTTGGGTTTTATATAAAAAATTTCGAAAGAGACTTTTGCCAACGACCATACCACGTTGAATACACCGGTTCTCGTCTGATCACCGAAGTTAAGCAACGTCGGGCGCGGTTAGTACTTAGATGGGGGACCGCTTGGGAACACCGCGTGTTGTTGGCATCCCAACTTTTTATTATTTTTTCTTTTACATTTCTCAAAAAAAAATATATTTTTTAATATTTAAAATTTTTTCAATATTATTTTAAATATTTTTAAAATTCAATAATTATAAATTTACAAGAAAATATATAGGTACATATCTTATAATTATTATAAGTATAGAAATTTGAGTCTATTCAAATCATCCTTATAAATTGTATTGAAAATTGAAATTTTTATACTTTGTGGAAATAAAAAGCTTTGAAATAATGTACAATTAACTTTTAAAATATAATTCCATATGTTAATTTATATGTTTTGGGTTTTATATAAAAAATTTCGAAAGAGACTTTTGCCAACGACCATACCACGTTGAATACACCGGTTCTCGTCTGATCACCGAAGTTAAGCAACGTCGGGCGCGGTTAGTACTTAGATGGGGGACCGCTTGGGAACACCGCGTGTTGTTGGCATCCCAACTTTTTATTATTTTTTCTTTTACATTTCTCAAAAAAAAATATATTTTTTAATATTTAAAATTTTTTCAATATTATTTTAAATATTTTTAAAATTCAATAATTATAAATTTACAAGAAAATATATAGGTACATATCTTATAATTATTATAAGTATAGAAATTTGAGTCTATTCAAATCATCCTTATAAATTGTATTGAAAATTGAAATTTTTATACTTTGTGGAAATAAAAAGCTTTGAAATAATGTACAATTAACTTTTAAAATATAATTCCATATGTTAATTTATATGTTTTGGGTTTTATATAAAAAATTTCGAAAGAGACTTTTGCCAACGACCATACCACGTTGAATACACCGGTTCTCGTCTGATCACCGAAGTTAAGCAACGTCGGGCGCGGTTAGTACTTAGATGGGGGACCGCTTGGGAACACCGCGTGTTGTTGGCATCCCAACTTTTTATTATTTTTTCTTTTACATTTCTCAAAAAAAAATATATTTTTTAATATTTAAAATTTTTTCAATATTATTTTAAATATTTTTAAAATTCAATAATTATAAATTTACAAGAAAATATATAGGTACATATCTTATAATTATTATAAGTATAGAAATTTGAGTCTATTCAAATCATCCTTATAAATTGTATTGAAAATTGAAATTTTTATACTTTGTGGAAATAAAAAGCTTTGAAATAATGTACAATTAACTTTTAAAATATAATTCCATATGTTAATTTATATGTTTTGGGTTTTATATAAAAAATTTCGAAAGAGACTTTTGCCAACGACCATACCACGTTGAATACACCGGTTCTCGTCTGATCACCGAAGTTAAGCAACGTCGGGCGCGGTTAGTACTTAGATGGGGGACCGCTTGGGAACACCGCGTGTTGTTGGCATCCCACCTTTTTGTTATTTTTTCTTTTACATTTCTCAAAAAAAAATATATTTTTTAATATTTAAAATTTTTTCAATATTATTTTAAATATTTTTAAAATTCATTAATTATAAATTTACAAGAAAATATATAGGTACATATCTTATAATTATTATAAGTATAGAAATTTGAGTCTATTCAAATCATCCTTATAAATTGTATTGAAAATTGAAATTTTTATACTTTGTGGAAATAAAAAGCTTTGAAATAATGTACAATTAACTTTTAAAATATAATTCCATATGTTAATTTATATGTTTTGGGTTTTATATAAAAAATTTCGAAAGAGACTTTTGCCAACGACCATACCACGTTGAATATACCGGTTCTCGTCTGATCACCGAAGTTAAGCAACGTCGGGCGCGGTTAGTACTTAGATGGGGGACCGCTTGGGAACACCGCGTGTTGTTGGCATCCCAACTTTTTATTATTTTTTCTTTTACATTTCTCAAAAAAAAATATATTTTTTAATATTTAAAATTTTTTCAATATTATTTTAAATATTTTTAAAATTCATTAATTATAAATTTACAAGAAAATATATAGGTACATATCTTATAATTATTATAAGTATAGAAATTTGAGTCTATTCAAATCATCCTTATAAATTGTATTGAAAATTGAAATTTTTATACTTTGTGGAAATAAAAAGCTTTGAAATAATGTACAATTAACTTTTAAAATATAATTCCATATGTTAATTTATATGTTTTGGGTTTTATATAAAAAATTTCGAAAGAGACTTTTGCCAACGACCATACCACGTTGAATACACCGGTTCTCGTCTGATCACCGAAGTTTAGCAACGTCGGGCGCGGTTAGTACTTAGATGGGGGACCGCTTGGGAACACCGCGTGTTGTTGGCATCCCAACTTTTTATTATTTTTTCTTTTACATTTCTCAAAAAAAAATATATTTTTTAATATTTAAAATTTTTTCAATATTATTTTAAATATTTTTAAAATTCATTAATTATAAATTTACAAGAAAATATATAGGTACATATCTTATAATTATTATAAGTATAGAAATTTGAGTCTATTCAAATCATCCTTATAAATTGTATTGAAAATTGAAATTTTTATACTTTGTGGAAATAAAAAGCTTTGAAATAATGTACAATTAACTTTTAAAATATAATTCCATATGTTAATTTATATGTTTTGGGTTTTATATAAAAAATTTCGAAAGAGACTTTTGCCAACGACCATACCACGTTGAATACACCGGTTCTCGTCTGATCACCGAAGTTAAGCAACGTCGGGCGCGGTTAGTACTTAGATGGGGGACCGCTTGGGAACACCGCGTGTTGTTGGCATCCCAACTTTTTATTATTTTTTCTTTTACATTTCTCAAAAAAAAATATATTTTTTAATATTTAAAATTTTTTCAATATTATTTTAAATATTTTTAAAATTCATTATTTATAAATTTACAAGAAAATATATACATATCTTATAATTATTATAAGTATAGAAATTTGAGTCTATTCAAATCATCCTTATAAATTGTATTGAAAATTGAAATTTTTATACTTTGTGGAAATAAAAAGCTTTGAAATAATGTACAATTAACTTTTAAAATATAATTCCATATGTTAATTTATATGTTTTGGGTTTTATATAAAAAATTTCGAAAGAGACTTTTGCCAACGACCATACCACGTTGAATACACCGGTTCTCGTCTGATCACCGAAGTTAAGCAACGTCGGGCGCGGTTAGTACTTAGATGGGGGACCGCTTGGGAACACCGCGTGTTGTTGGCATCCCAACTTTTTATTATTTTTTCTTTTACATTTCTCAAAAAAAAATATATTTTTTAATATTTAAAATTTTTTCAATATTATTTTAAATATTTTTAAAATTCATTAATTATAAATTTACAAGAAAATATATAGGTACATATCTTATAATTATTATAAGTATAGAAATTTGAGTCTATTCAAATCATCCTTATAAATTGTATTGAAAATTGAAATTTTTATACTTTGTGGAAATAAAAAGCTTTGAAATAATGTACAATTAACTTTTAAAATATAATTCCATATGTTAATTTATATGTTTTGGGTTTTATATAAAAAATTTCGAAAGAGACTTTTGCCAACGACCATACCACGTTGAATACACCGGTTCTCGTCTGATCACCGAAGTTAAGCACTGTCGGGCGCGGTTAGTACTTAGATGGGGGACCGCTTGGGAACACCGCGTGTTGTTGGCATCCCAACTTTTTATTATTTTTTCTTTTACATTTCTCAAAAAAAAATATATTTTTTAATATTTAAAATTTTTTCAATATTAAATATTTTTAAAATTCATTAATTATAAATTTACAAGAAAATATATAGGTACATATCTTATAATTATTATAAGTATAGAAATTTGAGTCTATTCAAATCATCCTTATAAATTGTATTGAAAATTGAAATTTTTATACTTTGTGGAAATAAAAAGCTTTGAAATAATGTACAATTAACTTTTAAAATATAATTCCATATGTTAATTTATATGTTTTGGGTTTTATATAAAAAATTTCGAAAGAGACTTTTGCCAACGACCATACCACGTTGAATACACCGGTTCTCGTCTGATCACCGAAGTTAAGCAACGTCGGGCGCGGTTAGTACTTAGATGGGGGACCGCTTGGGAACACCGCGTGTTGTTGGCATCCCAACTTTTTATTATTTTTTCTTTTACATTTCTCAAAAAAAAATATATTTTTTAATATTTAAAATTTTTTCAATATTATTTTAAATATTTTTAAAATTCATTAATTATAAATTTACAAGAAAATATATAGGTACATATCTTATAATTATTATAAGTATAGAAATTTGAGTCTATTCAAATCATCCTTATAAATTGTATTGAAAATTGAAATTTTTATACTTTGTGGAAATAAAAAGCTTTGAAATAATGTACAATTAACTTTTAAAATATAATTCCATATGTTAATTTATATGTTTTGGGTTTTATATAAAAAATTTCGAAAGAGACTTTTGCCAACGACCATACCACGTTGAATACACCGGTTCTCGTCTGATCACCGAAGTTAAGCAACGTCGGGCGCGGTTAGTACTTAGATGGGGGACCGCTTGGGAACACCGCGTGTTGTTGGCATCCCAACTTTTTATTATTTTTTCTTTTACATTTCTCAAAAAAAAATATATTTTTTAATATTTAAAATTTTTTCAATATTATTTTAAATATTTTTAAAATTCATTAATTATAAATTTACAAGAAAATATATAGGTACATATCTTATAATTATTATAAGTTTTGAAATTTGAGTCTATTCAAATCATCCTTATAAATTGTATTGAAAATTGAAATTTTTATACTTTGTGGAAATAAAAAGCTTTGAAATAATGTACAATTAACTTTTAAAATATAATTCCATATGTTAATTTATATATTTTGGGTTTTATATAAAAAATTTCGAAAGAGTCTTTTGCCAACGACCATACCACGTTGAATACACCGGTTCTCGTCTGATCACCGAAGTTAAGCAACGTCGGGCGCGGTTAGTACTTAGATGGGGGACCGCTTGGGAACACCGCGTGTTGTTGGCATCCCAACTTTTTATTATTTTTTCTTTTACATTTCTCAAAAAAAAATATATTTTTTAATATTTAAAATTTTTTCAATATTATTTTAAATATTTTTAAAATTCATTAATTATAAATTTACAAGAAAATATATAGGTACATATCTTATAATTATTATAAGTATAGAAATTTGAGTCTATTCAAATCATCCTTATAAATTGTATTGAAAATTGAAATTTTTATACTTTGTGGAAATAAAAAGCTTTGAAATAATGTACAATTAACTTTTAAAATATAATTCCATATGTTAATTTATATATTTTGGGTTTTATATAAAAAATTTCGAAAGAGTCTTTTGCCAACGACCATACCACGTTGAATACACCGGTTCTCGTCTGATCACCGAAGTTAAGCAACGTCGGGCGCGGTTAGTACTTAGATGGGGGACCGCTTGGGAACACCGCGTGTTGTTGGCATCCCAACTTTTTATTATTTTTTCTTTTACATTTCTCAAAAAAAAATATATTTTTTAATATTTAAAATTTTTTCAATATTAAATATTTTTAAAATTCATTAATTATAAATTTACAAGAAAATATATAGGTACATATCTTATAATTATTATAAGTATAGAAATTTGAGTCTATTCAAATCATCCTTATAAATTGTATTGAAAATTGAAATTTTTATACTTTGTGGAAATAAAAAGCTTTGAAATAATGTACAATTAACTTTTAAAATATAATTCCATATGTTAATTTATATGTTTTGGGTTTTATATAAAAAATTTCGAAAGAGACTTTTGCCAACGACCATACCACGTTGAATACACCGGTTCTCGTCTGATCACCGAAGTTAAGCAACGTCGGGCGCGGTTAGTACTTAGATGGGGGACCGCTTGGGAACACCGCGTGTTGTTGGCATCCCAACTTTTTATTATTTTTTCTTTTACATTTCTCAAAAAAAAATATATTTTTTAATATTTAAAATTTTTTCAATATTATTTTAAATATTTTTAAAATTCATTAATTATAAATTTACAAGAAAATATATAGGTACATATCTTATAATTATTATAAGTATAGAAATTTGAGTCTATTCAAATCATCCTTATAAATTGTATTGAAAATTGAAATTTTTATACTTTGTGGAAATAAAAAGCTTTGAAATAATGTACAATTAACTTTTAAAATATAATTCCATATGTTAATTTATATGTTTTGGGTTTTATATAAAAAATTTCGAAAGAGACTTTTGCCAACGACCATACCACGTTGAATACACCGGTTCTCGTCTGATCACCGAAGTTAAGCAACGTCGGGCGCGGTTAGTACTTAGATGGCGGACCGCTTGGGAACACCGCGTGTTGTTGGCATCCCAACTTTTTATTATTTTTTCTTTTACATTTCTCAAAAAAAAATATATTTTTTAATATTTAAAATTTTTTCAATATTATTTTAAATATTTTTAAAATTCAATAATTATAAATTTACAAGAAAATATATAGGTACATATCTTATAATTATTATAAGTATAGAAATTTGAGTCTATTCAAATCATCCTTATAAATTGTATTGAAAATTGAAATTTTTATACTTTGTGGAAATAAAAAGCTTTGAAATAATGTACAATTAACTTTTAAAATATAATTCCATATGTTAATTTATATGTTTTGGGTTTTATATAAAAAATTTCGAAAGAGTCTTTTGCCAACGACCATACCACGTTGAATACACCGGTTCTCGTCTGATCACCGAAGTTAAGCAACGTCGGGCGCGGTTAGTACTTAGATGGGGGACCGCTTGGGAACACCGCGTGTTGTTGGCATCCCAACTTTTTATTATTTTTTCTTTTACATTTCTCAAAAAAAAATATATTTTTTAATATTTAAAATTTTTTCAATATTATTTTAAATATTTTTAAAATTCAATAATTATAAATTTACAAGAAAATATATAGGTACATATCTTATAATTATTATAAGTATAGAAATTTGAGTCTATTCAAATCATCCTTATAAATTGTATTGAAAATTGAAATTTTTATACTTTGTGGAAATAAAAAGCTTTGAAATAATGTACAATTAACTTTTAAAATATAATTCCATATGTTAATTTATATGTTTTGGGTTTTATATAAAAAATTTCGAAAGAGACTTTTGCCAACGACCATACCACGTTGAATACACCGGTTCTCGTCTGATCACCGAAGTTAAGCAACGTCGGGCGCGGTTAGTACTTAGATGGGGGACCGCTTGGGAACACCGCGTGTTGTTGGCATCCCAACTTTTTATTATTTTTTCTTTTACATTTCTCAAAAAAAAATATATTTTTTAATATTTAAATTTTTTCAATATTATTTTAAATATTTTTAAAATTCATTAATTATAAATTTACAAGAAAATATATACATATCTTATAATTATTATAAGTATAGAAATTTGAGTAACTTTGTGGAAAAAAAAAGCTTTGAAATAATGTACAATTAACTTTTAAAATATAATTCCATATGTTAATTTATATGTTTTGGGTTTTATATAAAAAATTTCGAAAGAGACTTTTGCCAACGACCATACCACGTTGAATACACCGGTTCTCGTCTGATCACCGAAGTTAAGCAACGTCGGGCGCGGTTAGTACTTAGATGGGGGACCGCTTGGGAACACCGCGTGTTGTTGGCATCCCAACTTTTTATTATTTTTTCTTTTACATTTCTCAAAAAAAAATATATTTTTTAATATTTAAAATTTTTTCAATATTATTTTAAATATTTTTAAAATTCAATAATTATAAATTTACAAGAAAATATATAGGTACATATCTTATAATTATTATAAGTATAGAAATTTGAGTCTATTCAAATCATCCTTATAAATTGTATTGAAAATTGAAATTTTTATACTTTGTGGAAATAAAAAGCTTTGAAATAATGTACAATTAACTTTTAAAATATAATTCCATATGTTAATTTATATGTTTTGGGTTTTATATAAAAAATTTCGAAAGAGTCTTTTGCCAACGACCATACCACGTTGAATACACCGGTTCTCGTCTGATCACCGAAGTTAAGCAACGTCGGGCGCGGTTAGTACTTAGATGGGGGACCGCTTGGGAACACCGCGTGTTGTTGGCATCCCAACTTTTTATTATTTTTTCTTTTACATTTCTCAAAAAAAAATATATTTTTTAATATTTAAAATTTTTTCAATATTATTTTAAATATTTTTAAAATTCAATAATTATAAATTTACAAGAAAATATATAGGTACATATCTTATAATTATTATAAGTATAGAAATTTGAGTCTATTCAAATCATCCTTATAAATTGTATTGAAAATTGAAATTTTTATACTTTGTGGAAATAAAAAGCTTTGAAATAATGTACAATTAACTTTTAAAATATAATTCCATATGTTAATTTATATGTTTTGGGTTTTATATAAAAAATTTCGAAAGAGACTTTTGCCAACGACCATACCACGTTGAATACACCGGTTCTCGTCTGATCACCGAAGTTAAGCAACGTCGGGCGCGGTTAGTACTTAGATGGGGGACCGCTTGGGAACACCGCGTGTTGTTGGCATCCCAACTTTTTATTATTTTTTCTTTTACATTTCTCAAAAAAAAATATATTTTTTAATATTTAAAATTTTTTCAATATTATTTTAAATATTTTTAAAATTCATTAATTATAAATTTACAAGAAAATATATAGGTACATATCTTATAATTATTATAAGTATAGAAATTTGAGTCTATTCAAATCATCCTTATAAATTGTATTGAAAATTGAAATTTTTATACTTTGTGGAAATAAAAAGCTTTGAAATAATGTACAATTAACTTTTAAAATATAATTCCATATGTTAATTTATATGTTTTGGGTTTTATATAAAAAATTTCGAAAGAGACTTTTGCCAACGACCATACCACGTTGAATACACCGGTTCTCGTCTGATCACCGAAGTTAAGCAACGTCGGGCGCGGTTAGTACTTAGATGGGGGACCGCTTGGGAACACCGCGTGTTGTTGGCATCCCAACTTTTTATTATTTTTTCTTTTACATTTCTCAAAAAAAAATATATTTTTTAATATTTAAAATTTTTTCAATATTATTTTAAATATTTTTAAAATTCAATAATTATAAATTTACAAGAAAATATATAGGTACATATCTTATAATTATTATAAGTATAGAAATTTGAGTCTATTCAAATCATCCTTATAAATTGTATTGAAAATTGAAATTTTTATACTTTGTGGAAATAAAAAGCTTTGAAATAATGTACAATTAACTTTTAAAATATAATTCCATATGTTAATTTATATGTTTTGGGTTTTATATAAAAAATTTCGAAAGAGTCTTTTGCCAACGACCATACCACGTTGAATACACCGGTTCTCGTCTGATCACCGAAGTTAAGCAACGTCGGGCGCGGTTAGTACTTAGATGGGGGACCGCTTGGGAACACCGCGTGTTGTTGGCATCCCAACTTTTTATTATTTTTTCTTTTACATTTCTCAAAAAAAAATATATTTTTTAATATTTAAAATTTTTTCAATATTATTTTAAATATTTTTAAAATTCAATAATTATAAATTTACAAGAAAATATATAGGTACATATCTTATAATTATTATAAGTATAGAAATTTGAGTCTATTCAAATCATCCTTATAAATTGTATTGAAAATTGAAATTTTTATACTTTGTGGAAATAAAAAGCTTTGAAATAATGTACAATTAACTTTTAAAATATAATTCCATATGTTAATTTATATGTTTTGGGTTTTATATAAAAAATTTCGAAAGAGACTTTTGCCAACGACCATACCACGTTGAATACACCGGTTCTCGTCTGATCACCGAAGTTAAGCAACGTCGGGCGCGGTTAGTACTTAGATGGGGGACCGCTTGGGAACACCGCGTGTTGTTGGCATCCCAACTTTTTATTATTTTTTCTTTTACATTTCTCAAAAAAAAATATATTTTTTAATATTTAAAATTTTTTCAATATTATTTTAAATATTTTTAAAATTCATTAATTATAAATTTACAAGAAAATATATAGGTACATATCTTATAATTATTATAAGTATAGAAATTTGAGTCTATTCAAATCATCCTTATAAATTGTATTGAAAATTGAAATTTTTATACTTTGTGGAAATAAAAAGCTTTGAAATAATGTACAATTAACTTTTAAAATATAATTCCATATGTTAATTTATATGTTTTGGGTTTTATATAAAAAATTTCGAAAGAGACTTTTGCCAACGACCATACCACGTTGAATACACCGGTTCTCGTCTGATCACCGAAGTTAAGCAACGTCGGGCGCGGTTAGTACTTAGATGGGGGACCGCTTGGGAACACCGCGTGTTGTTGGCATCCCAACTTTTTATTATTTTTTCTTTTACATTTCTCAAAAAAAAATATATTTTTTAATATTTAAAATTTTTTCAATATTATTTTAAATATTTTTAAAATTCAATAATTATAAATTTACAAGAAAATATATAGGTACATATCTTATAATTATTATAAGTATAGAAATTTGAGTCTATTCAAATCATCCTTATAAATTGTATTGAAAATTGAAATTTTTATACTTTGTGGAAATAAAAAGCTTTGAAATAATGTACAATTAACTTTTAAAATATAATTCCATATGTTAATTTATATGTTTTGGGTTTTATATAAAAAATTTCGAAAGAGACTTTTGCCAACGACCATACCACGTTGAATACACCGGTTCTCGTCTGATCACCGAAGTTAAGCAACGTCGGGCGCGGTTAGTACTTAGATGGGGGACCGCTTGGGAACACCGCGTGTTGTTGGCATCCCAACTTTTTATTATTTTTTCTTTTACATTTCTCAAAAAAAAATATATTTTTTAATATTTAAAATTTTTTCAATATTATTTTAAATATTTTTAAAATTCATTAATTATAAATTTACAAGAAAATATATAGGTACATATCTTATAATTATTATAAGTATAGAAATTTGAGTCTATTCAAATCATCCTTATAAATTGTATTGAAAATTGAAATTTTTATACTTTGTGGAAATAAAAGCTTTGAAATAATGTACAATTAACTTTTAAAATATAATTCCATATGTTAATTTATATGTTTTGGGTTTTATATAAAAAATTTCGAAAGAGACTTTTGCCAACGACCATACCACGTTGAATACACCGGTTCTCGTCTGATCACCGAAGTTAAGCAACGTCGGGCGCGGTTAGTACTTAGATGGGGGACCGCTTGGGAACACCGCGTGTTGTTGGCATCCCAACTTTTTATTATTTTTTCTTTTACATTTCTCAAAAAAAAATATATTTTTTAATATTTAAAATTTTTTCAATATTATTTTAAATATTTTTAAAATTCAATAATTATAAATTTACAAGAAAATATATAGGTACATATCTTATAATTATTATAAGTATAGAAATTTGAGTCTATTCAAATCATCCTTATAAATTGTATTGAAAATTGAAATTTTTATACTTTGTGGAAATAAAAAGCTTTGAAATAATGTACAATTAACTTTTAAAATATAATTCCATATGTTAATTTATATGTTTTGGGTTTTATATAAAAAATTTCGAAAGAGACTTTTGCCAACGACCATACCACGTTGAATACACCGGTTCTCGTCTGATCACCGAAGTTAAGCAACGTCGGGCGCGGTTAGTACTTAGATGGGGGACCGCTTGGGAACACCGCGTGTTGTTGGCATCCTAACTTTTTATTATTTTTTCTTTTACATTTCTCAAAAAAAAATATATTTTTTAATATTTAAAATTTTTTCAATATTATTTTAAATATTTTTAAAATTCATTAATTATAAATTTACAAGAAAATATATACATATCTTATAATTATTATAAGTATAGAAATTTGAGTCTATTCAAATCATCCTTATAAATTGTATTGAAAATTGAAATTTTTATACTTTGTGGAAATAAAAAGCTTTGAAATAATGTACAATTAACTTTTAAATATAATTCCATATGTTAATTTATATGTTTTGGGTTTTATATAAAAAATTTCGAAAGAGACTTTTGCCAACGACCATACCACGTTGAATACACCGGTTCTCGTCTGATCACCGAAGTTAAGCAACGTCGGGCGCGGTTAGTACTTAGATGGGGGACCGCTTGGGAACACCGCGTGTTGTTGGCATCCCAACTTTTTATTATTTTTTCTTTTACATTTCTCAAAAAAAAATATATTTTTTAATATTTAAAATTTTTTCAATATTATTTTAAATATTTTTAAAATTCATTAATTATAAATTTACAAGAAAATATATAGGTAACATATCTTATAATTATTATAAGTATAGAAATTTGAGTTCAAATCATCCTTATAAATTGTATTGAAAATTGAAATTTTTATACTTTGTGGAAATAAAAAGCTTTGAAATAATGTACAATTAACTTTGAAAATATAATTCCATATGTTAATTTATATGTTTTGGGTTTTATATAAAAAATTTCGAAAGAGACTTTTGCCAACGACCATACCACGTTGAATACACCGGTTCTCGTCTGATCACCGAAGTTAAGCAACGTCGGGCGCGGTTAGTACTTAGATGGGGGACCGCTTGGGAATACCGCGTGTTGTTGGCATCCCAACTTTTTATTATTTTTTCTTTTACATTTCTCAAAAAAAAATATATTTTTTAATATTTAAAATTTTTTCAATATTATTTTAAATATTTTTAAAATTCATTAATTATAAATTTACAAGAAAATATATACATATCTTATAATTATTATAAGTATAGAAATTTGAGTCTATTCAAATCATCCTTATAAATTGTATTGAAAATTAAAATTTTTATACTTTGTGGAAATAAAAAGCTTTGAAATAATGTACAATTAACTTTTAAAATATAATTCCATATGTTAATTTATATGTTTTGGGTTTTATATAAAAAATTTCGAAAGAGACTTTTGCCAACGACCATACCACGTTGAATACACCGGTTCTCGTCTGATCACCGAAGTTAAGCAACGTCGGGCGCGGTTAGTACTTAGATGGGGGACCGCTTGGGAACACCGCGTGTTGTTGGCATCCCAACTTTTTATTATTTTTTCTTTTACATTTCTCAAAAAAAAATATACTTTTCAATATTTAAAATTTTTTCAATATTATTTTAAATATTTTTAAAATTCATTAATTATAAATTTACAAGAAAATATATACATATCTTATAATTATTATAAGTATAGAAATTTGAGTCTATTCAAATCATCCTTATAAATTGTATTGAAAATTGAAATTTTTATACTTTGTGGAAATAAAAAGCTTTGAAATAATGTACAATTAACTTTGAAAATATAATTCCATATGTTAATTTATATGTTTTGGGTTTTATATAAAAAATTTCGAAAGAGACTTTTGCCAACGACCATACCACGTTGAATACACCGGTTCTCGTCTGATCACCGAAGTTAAGCAACGTCGGGCGCGGTTAGTACTTAGATGGGGGACCGCTTGGGAACACCGCGTGTTGTTGGCATCCCAACTTTTTATTATTTTTTCTTTTACATTTCTCAAAAAAAAATATATTTTTCAATATTTAAAATTTTTTCAATATTATTTTAAATATTTTTAAAATTCATTAATTATAAATTTACAAGAAAATATATACATATCTTATAATTATTATAAGTATAGAAATTTGAGTCTATTCAAATCATCCTTATAAATTGTATTGAAAATTGAAATTTTTATACTTTGTGGAAATAAAAAGCTTTGAAATAATGTACAATTAACTTTTAAAATATAATTCCATATGTTAATTTATATGTTTTGGGTTTTATATAAAAAATTTCGAAAGAGACTTTTGCCAACGACCATACCACGTTGAATACACCGGTTCTCGTCTGATCACCGAAGTTAAGCAACGTCGGGCGCGGTTAGTACTTAGATGGGGGACCGCTTGGGAACACCGCGTGTTGTTGGCATCCCAACTTTTTATTATTTTTTCTTTTACATTTCTCAAAAAAAAATATATTTTTTAATATTTAAAATTTTTTCAATATTATTTTAAATATTTTTAAAATTCATTAATTATAAATTTACAAGAAAATATATACATATCTTATAATTATTATAAGTATAGAAATTTGAGTCTATTCAAATCATCCTTATAAATTGTATTGAAAATTGAAATTTTTATACTTTGTGGAAATAAAAAGCTTTGAAATAATGTACAATTAACTTTTTATATAATATATTTGATACAAGGTTTATATAAAATGTTTGAAATGTTTTAATGTTTAAGTGTGTTTTTTTTTAAATTTTTTTATATTTTATTTTTGATTTCCAATCCATTCCCAAATTGTTGCATTTTTAAAACCGAAATTTTCCTCCTGACAATTAAGTGGTAAATCAAAAGTTTGTAATTTTGTCATATATTTTAAGTAATTTGTTTTTAATGAATGTCTACCGGGATCACCAATTAATATTTGTTTTTTATTTTTCTTTAATTTAAACAACCACGGAATTAATAAATTAGTTATTTCATCATCATAAAATATATCGCCCAATAAAACAATATCATCCAGTAAGGGTTGTCCAATAAGGTTGTTGGTACAAGTATAAATTTTTGTGCAATTTATTTCAGAATTTATTAACGCAGCATGAACTGCAACTAAAATAATTAATTTAAATAATTACGTAAATGCTGTTAATTAATTAATAATACTAAATTTAAGAAATTATTTTTTTATGTTATTTATAAAAAAAAGAATTGGAGATGCCGGGGATCGAACCCGGGGCCTTTCACATGCAAAGCGAACGCTCTACCACTGAGCTACATCCCCACATGAATCAGCATTAATTTCGGTATTGCTTAATATAATAGTACCATAATAGTAATTAATTAAAAATTGGCTCAATTTTTTTTTATTATTTATATTTTGAAAAAGATTTAACTCTGACTTATTATTACATTAATTAGCTTAAGTGTAAATCGATCTAAACCAAGTTTTTAATTAACACGATTTCCTTTTTAATAAAAAAATAAAAACCACTTCATTGTTAGTGAAAATTGAAAAAAAAAACTTTACTTGAATTTGTAAAGCTTTTTTCTTTCTCTAAAATATTTAGTTAAAAGTTTTCTTAACAGATGTCATTATTTTTATAATGAATGCAGAAAAATTTGAAATATTATATTGGTCACGTGGTTTTCAAGGGGGATGTAGCTCAGTGGTAGAGCGTTCGCTTTGCATGTGAAAGGCCCCGGGTTCGATCCCCGGCATCTCCAAATATTTTTTTTTTTAAAAATTTTATTTAATTAAATTGAAAAAATTTATTTCCTACTGCATTTTATTATAATGCTTTGTTTTATTTTTAACCTTTATCAATGTCATTTGATATCACCATTTCTGCTCCCGACAAACTTGCTGCAATAGCACAAGCACCACTTCCACTACCAATATCTAACACCTTTTTGGATTTAACTACAGATGGATTATCTAATATGAATCTAAAATGTGAAAATTTTATTGTAAGAAATTTTAATTTAAAATATTTATATACAATTTACCTTGATAATACTTGACCACCAGGCCAATAAATACCCCAGAATGGATCATTTTCAAATATTTTGTCTTCTTCTTCTCTAATGGGTTCGTTATAAATTTTACAATTACTGGTAATAAGTCTCAATGAAATTTCTGGTGTTAAATGCGAATTACTAATTTCAGTATTTTGTAAAATTTTTTCCCTAAAAATAAAAATAAACTTTAGATTTATTTGTTATCAAAGGTTTTAATTTATTTATATATATCAATGTGTAATAATTATACAGTTGAATCTTAAAATATAATATAATTTTAATTCACATCTAAAGATAAAAAAATTATTTTAATATCTTATGTTTAAGTATTTGATTATTAAAAATTGTATTAACAAGTTTAAATTGAGTTTGTAGCAAAGAAAATGGGTTTATTGTATGATTATAATTTGGATTATAATTTTTTTAGAATTTATGGTTACATTTTTATAAGATGAGAAAAATTGTAAAAAATCTACAGCCGCTTCTACATTAAATTTTATTAACACATGTTAAAATATAATGTTGGACCTCAATTTTTTGTATATTACTTCAAAAAAACTTTGAACAGATATTCATCGCTTCACTTGCGTTTATTTAAAAATATCAAATTTTAAATTTTTGACCTCCTTACAGCTCCTTAAAGTTTTCTTAAAAGACTCACACTTACTTCTAAAGTTCCTAACATAAAGTGTTTAGAAGAGATACAAGGGGTTCAAAATTAAAAAAAAAAAATTGAATTTCCAATAACGGTAAATTATTGAATCGTATGACAATGCCATCATCTGATCAATGGCGTAGTTGTAAAAAAGCCGCCTTTCATGTGAAAAGTCTGGGTTCAAACTCAGGTTGGATCATATCATAAAGTAACATATAATATAGAGTATTCACGTAGAGTAAAATTTTTTTACCAATTTTTTTAAAAAATATTTTTCGTTTTTACTCAGTACTCAAAAATTATTCTCATAACAATTATTTTTACTTAAAAATTGAGAATAATTTGTTTTTAAACTCATAAATAAAAAAAAATTCTTCTCAATTTCTTGTTTTGAGTATTTATTAATATACCTTTAAAAAACTATATGAAGGGTATATACATACATACATACATATTTATTTTTATACATTATTCTTCTTATTCCATATAAAAGTATGAAAAGCTAAGTCTATACTGCATGCATAGTGTATAGGTATATTAACACATATAAAATATTTAAGGTCTTTTTACTTTTTTTTCGTTACTTTGATTTGAAATTAAAAAAACTAAATAGAGATTTTTATTGATGCATGTGTGAAATATGAAATTAAAACAGCTAAGTGTATTTTTCGTTCTTCTTGTAAATCAAAATAGAAAAATTTATTTTCATATTTATTATTTGTAACTTTTGATATTAATATTGAATGAATGTGCGACAGACAAGCTTATTATTAAAAGTTGTATGGCTTGTAAAATCATAAATAATCTTATCATTTTAATAAGTATATATAAGAATTTTACGTTTAAGAAGAATTTAGTTCGTTATTTTGATTGACTCAAATTTTTTTTTTTAAAATTTAAATGGACATGAAAGGTAAAAATATAAAATTTAATAAAATTTCAATATTTTTTTAAATAATTCTGTTTTATTATTAATTCTTAAGTTAGTTAATAAAGGAAAAAGCCAAATGGAATAAGTATTGCATTACATTATTGAAAAATATATAAAAAATCTTTAATATTTTATATTCCATTCGGCATAAAAAACCCTTATAGCAAAAAAAAAATATAATATAAAAAATATGTACACAGATATAAACAAAACAAAACAATTCATTGACTAAAAAAAATTATCGAAAACAAACAAAAATATTCATTAACTTAAATTTAGTTATTTACATTCTATATTTACAAAATTATATTATGATTAGGTACTTCAATCGTGTTCATCCAATTTTCTCGTTCATGAAAAGAAAATAATATAGGTATCAAGTAAATTATTCAAAAAATAAAAATTATTTTAATAAATAAGTATTACAAATTACATACAAAAATTTATTTGCTAAATCTATAATGAGAAAAAATTTTTAAACAACAGACAAATAGACAGACAGACGTACAAACATATGCAGACAGACGGACGGAAATAAACAGACAAATAGACAGACAGACGTACAAACATATGCAGACAGACGGACGGAAATAAACAGACAAATAGACAGACAGACGGATATTATGAAATATATTAAAAATAAGTTACGCATTTAATATTTTAATTTTACTTTGATTACTCTCAGCTTTTTTTTCGTCATTTTTTAAAAGCTTTTCCCTTAACCATTTTGCTTGCTTTTTTAGCAAAAGATTAATTAGTAACTCTAAAAACTTTATTTTATGCGTGTAGCATTCATCATTTTCCCTAAACCATGTAGGATATTTATCAGATTTTTTTGTGGCTTCTAAACAACATAAAAATATATTTTTCCTTAAATTTTTTTCATGATAATTTTCATAAAAATAGTGATCAAATATGCTCATATGAAATTGTGTAATTTCGAAAATTTTTTCGGTTGGAGCTTTCAAGTTTAGGATTTCTGATTCATTTTTATAATTTTTTTGATAAATAAATTGCTCCGAATCAAGCAATAATATATCATTAGAATTTTTTAAAAATGAAGAAGTACATTGATCACAAGAAATTTTTTTTATCAATTTAAAGATAACGTAGCCACAAATGTATCTTTCGGCGTTATTTGAAACAATATTTAACTCTTCAGTTTGATTATCCTCTAAAATTTTAGATTGAAATCCCTCTAAATAATTATTAACTAAATTAGTTAAATCGTCATCAATTTGATCATTTGAATCCGAATTTTTGTGGCTTCTAAACAACATAAAAATATATTTTTCCTTAAATTTTTTTCATGATAATTTTCATAAAAATAGTGATCAAATATGCTCATATGAAATTGTGTAATTTCGAAAATTTTTTCGGTTGGAGCTTTCAAGTTCAGGATTTCTGATTCATTTTTATAATTTTTTTGATAAATAAATTGCTCCGAATCAAGCAATAATATATCATTAGAATTTTTTAAAAATGAAGAAGTACATTGATCACAAGAAATTTTTTTTATCAATTTAAAGATAACGTAGCCACAAATGTATCTTTCGGCGTTATTTGAAACAATATTTAACTCTTCAGTTTGATTATCCTCTAAAATTTTAGATTGAAATCCCTCTAAATAATTATTAACTAAATTAGTTAAATCGTCATCAATTTGATCATTTGAATCCGAATCATCTTGTTCTAATTGATAATCCTTTAAATCGTCTATATTTAAAAATTCAGCGTCATCTTCTTCACAGTTAGAGCTTTCAAATTTATAATTAATTAACTTAACCGACATTAATTTTGCTAAAATATTACTAAATTCATGGACGGAAGGATTATTGTTACATACATTTCTATACCGAATCAAAGAAAATAAATTTTTTAAAACATCCTGATTTAAATGAGCTAACAGTAAATAATAACATTCGTGTTTATTATAAGTTGAAAATATTTCGGAACTTAGTTCCGTAATGCCTGTTAAAGTTTGTATCATACCGTCGATACAATAAACTTTTTTAGATGTGATTGGCCTTATTAATTGAAAATATTTTTTCATTTCTAAAAGATATTTGGATATATGATTATCTTGCTGCAATGCTGCACGAAATGGATTTTTTTCATATAATTTCCTACTATTGAGACAATCAAATAAGTTATTAATTTTTGAAACAAATTTTGCTGTTGATACAGCACAAGAAATCCTATCAGTAAATTTTTTTGTTGAAACTAGAGTTTTAATTGCAGCAGCAACAGAATTACTGAAAATTTGAGTAGCCAATCGCACATTCATTTTTTCAAATGAATTAGGAAAGATATGTTTTTTTGAAAGTTTGGGACACATTTTTCTATTATTATTTTGTTCATGGAAATAGAGGCAACGAATAATTTTAAAAGAAACCTCACCATCATCTGTATTAAGGTCATATTTAAGAAGGGTGTTGCGAAGCGATTTTATTAAATGCACTGGATCGTAAAGAGCAAAAATTTTTTTTTCTACTTGATTGAAGTTAAAATAAAAAAAGGGTTTTGTTTTTGAAACGCCTAACATATTAAAACACTTCCTATTATTAGCACCCTGATCACATATGACGGCCCTAACATTAATACCTAAATTAAAAGCTGAACCTAAATTAATATTTAAAATGTTTTTAAGATTTTCGCCACTAATGCCCTTCTCTGTGGCATAAAAACTAAGAACATACTTCCAATTATGTACTAATCCCCTTAGGAGAAAAACACAAACGTATTTTGCAACGCTTTTCCTTCTTTTAAAGCTATAATCCGAAAAACCAATAATTTGATCCAATGCACTATTATAGTTAAGATCCCTTCTAATACTAATTTCATCGAAAACTAATACTGCTTCCTTTTCAAGAGAATTTTTATTTGAAAATATAATCCCTAATTCATTAATATTCTTTTCATTAAGACCTACATTTAAATATTTAATAGGGATCCACCTATTAAGGGAACTAAAATGGGGTAAATTTAACTTTATCGCATTCTTTAAAAATAAATAACCTTTTGGAGAACTAAAATGTATATTTAAAGCTACCTTTTTTTCATCTTTTGACCATATCTTTCCATTTTTGAAATTCATTTTTAAAAAAGTTTTGGCATCGTTTGCTAAATGAGACTGCCTATCAATTGTATTAGATAAAGAATCCTGCTTTTCCTTTTTTATTTTTAATTGTAATTTCCTATTCTGAATTTTTAAAGACATAATTTTTTTTTTAAATAAACATTTTTTTTTTTTATATGACCTAATGTTTTATGACATGTGGAAAATTTTTTAAAATAAAAATTTTCTTTTTTTTGGAATTTCAAACAATGCCTACAAAAATTAATCGACAATTCATTTGGAGACACAGGTCGAATGTTTTCTAAGGGTACTTTTAAATTTTCTAGATTTTTTTGACTATAAACTTTAATATTTGAGTTATTATTAAATGTTTTAGAAAAAATATTTTCTTTATTAAAAATTAATAGGTACTTACATGTAAATTTTGTTCCTCAATTTTTTTAATTCAAATTTTACAATAATCACTTAATAATATGTTCATAACAAAATAAACACTTGTAACAAAATAAACACTTGACACTTTTAAAAATGCGCGCCTTTATTAAATTGATTATAATTCTTAATATCAAAATAAGAATACATAAAAAGTACATCAAAAAAAAAATAGACAAAAATATCACATAAAAAACGTTACATTTACAAAAAAATATGTACACACATACATTTTTCTTAACATTCATAAAAATATGCATAAAAATGTAAATATGTGAATATGTACATACATATACATATACTCTTCATATAATATCATAATACTCAATTTATGAAGAATTTTTTTTTTTTCTAGAGCTTAAAAAAAATTCTTCTCAATTTTTAAGTAAAAATATTTGAGTTTTAAAATGAATTTTGAGTGTTGAGTAAAAATGGGACGGGATATTGAGTAAAATGGGACGGGATTTTTAAAAAGAAATGACTAACGAATTTTGTTCTACGTGAATACTCTATATATATGTTACTTTATGATCATATCTAATAAAAAAATATCGTAAAAATTGTATAATTATATCGTAATATATAACATCGTAATATAAGATAAGATTTAATATAAATATATGAATAACTCTGGTGTAAGATAAGATGGCGCACAAAAATAACATTTGTGTATTCATAGTCGTATACAATAGCTACCGCCGAGGAATCAACAGCTTAGTGAATATAACGATTAACGAAACTGAAGCCTAGTCTAAATAAACTTGATGAATGCCCTATAACCTTTTAAGGAGTGGAAAAGGAATTAAAAAAATGACATTCCTTATTACATTAATAAAATTTTGAGTTGGGAAATTATTTAAATATTAGTAAAAAAGCCTGTCGGACGACAGGTATAATTTTAATTTCTCTATTTATATATATTCTTTTTTCCTGCTATTGCGCTACTGAATCAATAAAAGGAAATTCGTTACCTAAAGAACATTAAGTTAACATTATATATAGTTTGTTTTAGTTTTGTAAGTGATAATAAAATAGAAGTATACATACTAAAGTGTAAAAAATTTCTTTATACGTTATTATTAAAATTTTCTGTATCTACCTGTTAACAGATTTCTCATACGCTTTGATTTTTTTTTTCCTGTTCATAATCTACATTTTATAAGTTTCATTTTTTCTTTCTTTTTGTATGTAAGAATTTGTAATTAGAAGTATGTTACATGTGTGAATAACATTTAACATTAACATAATGCAACAGCAGCAGCGTCTTTTATTATATTTATAAAAAATAAAAACTACAAATTGTAGTTAGTTATTAGTTCTGTAAGTGATATTTAAATAAAAGTATACATACTGAAATGTAAAAAATTTCTTTATACGTTTTTATTATAATTTTCTGTATCTACCTGTTAACAGATTTCTCATACGTTTTGATTTTTTTTTTCTGTTCATAATTTACATTTTATTAGTTTCATTTTTTCTTTCTCTTTTGAATGTAAGGATTTGTAATTAGAAGTGTTTTAAATGTGTGAATAACACTTAACATAACATAGAGCACGCTGGTCAGCAGCAGCTTGTCTTTTATTATATTTAGATTTGTTTACGTGTTGGAAACATATTAGTATGTATTATGTATAGTGTTTAAATTGGTTTAAATTATGTATAAGAATATGAACCCTTATATTGTTCACAAACCTCATATCTCATATTTAATATTTTATTATAGTAAAATGTCAGTTAAATTTTGCTAATTAAGGAATAAATCATTTTTCTACTGCTTAATTATTAAAAAAAAAAAAACACTAAAATGCGGTTTATTAGCAAAGTAAATAATTTATATTTGAATTAAAAAATTAAATAAATATTTTCAAAAGAGTTCTACTAGACCAAGTTTGTTTTACTACATAATCATTTTCAAGGTTATATAAGAAAATCAAAGTAAAAGTAACGGTTTGTGTACAAAATGAATAATCTTATTTCCGTTTTGTCAAAAAAAAAAAAAAACACAACAACAAAATATGATGTTTTAATCAAGTTAAGTGTTTGTTAAATATATACTTATTAAACGTATGACTAGTACATACTTAGTACATAATATTTTATTTAATGACTAACTAATATTTAATTTAAAAAAAAAAAAATTTTTTTTTGATTTATTTAGAAAATAAATTATTTTTTTAAATATTTAAAAGTGTTAAAAAATTAATTAGACACAAGATAATAAATTTTGGGGGCGAACCTTATTGGAGTTCAAGATACATTTAAAATGAAAATCTGTTTGTTTTAAGTTATCTTATAAGTTAAGCAAAAGATTAAACGAATTAATTTTAGAAACTGTATACTAATATTTTTGTAAAAAAAACTTAAGTACCTTGTAATAGTTTCAAATGTAGAATACCAAAATTTTCCAGGACCAGTTATATAACTTTTGCTATTCAAAATCAACTTTTTGCATAACATCTTTTAATTTAACTGAAAATATTTAAAAAAAAAAATTATATTAAATAAATTAGATATATGTATTTATAATTTTTATTTTAAAATGTAACTGAAATGAAACTATTTATTTTAAAAAAGGACGTTTTTACCTTAAATGAAAAAAATAAATATTTTATTTATTTATTTTAGTAACTGCCTCTGAAGATGAGATGAAATATTGCGTGCGAATGCCGCGTGCAGTGCCGTAAAAATTTGCAGTGTTAGGCCAACTACCGATGTGATAGAAAACGGTTAAAATAGAAGAGATTTTAGACTTAGATTCAAAATCAGGGCATTCCCCTTTTACCGAATATTTATATATGTGTATTTGTGGGATTCTCAATTAGAAGGGATTTTAGAGTTGAGTTCAAAATCAGGTCATTCCCCTTTTTCCAGAACATTTATATATATGTATTAATATGGGATTTTGAATTAGAAGGGATTTTAGAGTTGGATTCAAAATCAGGTCACTCCCCCTTTTCTAGAATGTTTTTATATGTGCATATATGGGGTTCTGAATTAAAAGAGTTCTGAATTAAATTTTAGAGTTGGATTCGACAGCCGGGTTTTTCGCCTTTTGCAGACGTAATCTCTCCTAATTCAAAATCTAGCATATGTATATGCTAGATTCTGAATTAGGAGAGATTTTAGAAACAATAAAAGTGCAATAACACTCTAAGGACTTTAATGCTCTTTAAACAAGTTCTCAATTTCATATTTATATAGGATCCATCTTTGCTATTCAAATTCATTCAATTTGTTTTACTTAACAAGTTCCTCAAGCTGCCATTTGCCATACAATTTCTTTGCTTATATGAGAATAATTCTATACTTTAATAAATTTATGGGGTGCGCAACGGGTACCTGCCATACAACTTTTTATTTAATATGATCATACTTAATATCTATAATGCTGACTATCAGATATTTTGACAAAATTATTAAAATTTTTTGACCAACGCACAATATATGCACAATACATATAGTTGTTGCAGGAGGTCGAACAACTGCCACACAATTTATGCTCTTTTATACAAAACTTAGAGTCTAATAAGTTCTGTATTTGAAATTTTGTCAGAAGTAGTTAAGCGGGTTAATGATAATTTAATGTTTATATTACGTTCGTGCAAGTATCCTTGAGTTAACATTTTTAAAATAAGTACTAGTTGTTAATAAATTTATAATATTGAGACATTGGGACCAATCTTGCAACAAAAAAAGTTCAAAAAGTTTCAAATAAAAAAAAATTTAAATTAAAAAACTAAAGTCAGGAAATAGATTTAAAATAATACATACAATATAAAAAAAATTAAATTAATTCTAAAGCTATTAGAATAGAGTACAAATTTAATTTACATTGATTATATATTTGTAACTATTATATACCAGTTATTTTATGATATTATTTATGTTGTTTTATTTCCTTAATCTAGAATTAAAAATGTGTTCGAAACATTTTAATTTGCATATTTTTATTGAAAGTTAAAATGTTTATTGACACAGATATTATTTTAATTATAAAAAAAATATTAGAAAATGAAAAATTAATTTCAATAAAAATTTTTTTTTTTAATATAATTTTGAATAAATTTGATTTGTTTCTGTTTAATTTATTTTTATGTGATGGCTTAAAAGCTTTTTTACAGTAAAAAGTTTTTATATTTTATAAATGGAAAGTTGCGAATACGTATGACATTCGATTTTATTCATATTTAAATTTTCATTTGTAACGGACTTTTTTTTATGGTTTCAGTTTGGGGAAAATTTTTTAAACAAGTCCTCGATTCCGTGGGAAACACTAAAAATTATTGGGAAAAAATTAAAAAAAGTTGCAGCATAATTGTTTGGTGTTATTTATGGGGGCGGGCTTAAGAGTGGAACTTTTCAATTTTTCTTTCTTAATTTAAGTTCTGCTATTAAAATCTACTGTTTAATTGCCTTTATTACTTTTTCCAAAATATATCGGTCTGGGTCCGGTTTTTTTCAGATTATCCGCTCTTTCAGAATATTTATATGTATATGTAAATGTGAGTTTTAGCACATTATCAAAAGATTTATAAAAATGTGCCTATATAATTTTACTCTGTCCGTCCTTCTGTCCATCATTTTTAACTAAGGGTAGGCTTGAAATAAAAATAATTTAATGTTAAAATTTTTTTCTGTAGGCTCACCCGTTACGGGGCTATAACGGAGGGTTCTTAAAATTAAGTTTTAATCATTTTTGCTTCTTCTAAGAAAATTCAATTCCTAGAAGCTGAATATTTTGGGCGGAGGAGGTAGGGTTAGATCCTTTAAAATCCCTAAAATTAGCTCATTAAGAATTTCGTAACCATCCTCAATGAAGGGCTATTGGGACTTAAAAATGTCCCATTTTTATATATTTTCAAAATTATACGTTAACATTTAAACTCCAACATTATATTTCGACAATTGATAACAGGTTTTTTTGAGTATATTCGGATTATATTTTAAGTATTGATTTGACTATTACTCATAATTAATAATGAATTGATGAAATAACTAAATTATAATATTATTATTTGTTTTTATATATATTTTTTACCATAAACTCCGTTTTCCAATTCCGTTACCAATTTTGAAAATGTGTTTTTTTTTAAAACCCTTGGTTTTTTTCATTACTTGTTGAATTAGGAGCGACTTTTTTTTAAGTGCTAACTGTGGAACTGTTGGGATATAAGCCTGCCTATTCCACAAGTACATGTTCGAACAGGGGGACACATTATATTCTTATTATTAAAATTGATCTCAATGATTTTCACATATAATTTAAACATGAGATAGAACTTAGACTATGGCATGATAATATGTCATTTGTTTCAAAACATTTTTATTCGAAAACAATTATAAATACATTTAAAAATCGATATGCACTAAAAGATACTAATAAAAGTATTAATTATATTGTATTAAACAGTGAAACTCAAATATATCATAAATAATTTAAATTTAAAATTTTTTAAAACATTTTTGTCAGATGAAGCCATAAAAATTTCTTTTAAGAAAGCTTAACTTTACGAAATATTGTGAAATTCAAAAATAAAAAATTCGTTAAAATAATATGCCAAAAATTGTACAACCAAACATGCTTATACATGATACCTACGATAAAAAAAGGTGAGAATGTTTTTTTTGAATGTCAGTTTTTAACAAATTGTAAGATATTTACGCGAGTCATGCTCTTGAATAAAAATTTGTTTTCGATTTTTTAGTCTCTAACTCAATATTTCAGACTTTGTTAATGTTTGTGTATTTGTAAAACTGGTTTTAAGTTTTACTTTACAAATATTTAAATAAAATAAAAAAAAATAAATAAAAACAATATAATTCTGTCTGCTATGAAACTTTGAGTATTTTTTTTTTCCATTTTCTTACGATTTTCTTCATTTATTTTACGTCATTCTTCTTTTCAGAGAGGAGAGCAGGCAATAGATACACTTATAATATAATATGTACACATACGTTTGTATATACTTTGGGAATTTTTCAACTTTTGATTATTAGTTTCACAGTCTATTTTTTTTGTTCTTTGATCAGTGATATGATCACTATCCAAACTTACTAAGGATTCCTTAATTCCTATATTTAAAATTAATTTAGGTATGTGTTGAATCCTTATAATAAATGAAGTACGTTAATATGCAAATGAATCCATTATTGCATCACTTCATAACTTAACTTTAATATACTGTAATATAATTTAATATAATATTTTAGTACAGACTTATATGTTGTACCAATAATCAGGTTAAACCCGCTGGGAATTTTTATAGTGTAGCATTTGACACTTGATGCCTTTCTAATGTTATATTGAAATTATTTAAAACAAGGCACTATTGATTTCAATTCAATTTCTTGAAGTTCTTGAAAATCGCGTCATACCCCTAAATGGGTCATATTATGTTTAAAGAGATTGTGCTTCAATAATCCGATGAATTATTGAACAGTATCTTTGGGCTGTTCTGAGGTGTTTAATTCCGGGTATAGCGCGATTTTGAATTTTTTTTAAAGTAAACTTATCAAATTTGGAATTCGCTAGCCCAAAAAACTTTTATAGGTGCATCGTTTGAAATAAATCAGGACAAAATTAGAATTTTTTTTTGTATTATTAAGATCTTAAAAAATGAGTTTCTAAGAAACTCTGTAATATGATAGTTTTTGAACATGGTCACCACCCTTTAAAAAAATTTCCCTTGTATTATTTTATAATTTTAAAAAAATGCAAAGATCAATTCATAAGCATTTTTGGGTATTTTCTTTAATTTTAATTTTTAACCTGAATGAGTCAACCAGAAATTTTAATTATTGGATAAATAAAATTATATGTCTATATAAAACTTTGCTTATAAAAGCTATCTTGTACTTTGAAACTTGGACTCTTGGACGATTTTATTTGCATTAGAAATTTTTATATATTTTGCGTAATTATTTCAGAATGTTGTTAAGTTAAATGAAATATTGGTGTTTTTTACTATCTATAACGGAAGATATTTTAAACTTCATATAAAGTTTATTTAAGTTAAGAATATATATTTTTATTTTAAATGATGACTTTTGAATTATTACTGCCTCCTTAAATATCCATTTTAAGGTAAAAGGAATTAAAGCTACCGCCCTCAAACCTGACCTACGAAAATTTCTGAAATTCGAATTTGTGTCCAACTCTAAAAAAAAAATCCGAGTAATTTCCAAATTTTCCAAGTAACAGACGCATTCTGCAGAATCGATTTAATTTTCGAAGCTGATCCTATTCATATTTTTGAAGCTATATCTAGCATGTTGAGATCAATGCGTTATACACGGAGCATGATGAAATCGTTTTTTTTTTCAAAATGTATAATTAATCAAAATGTACTGTACAACACAGAGCCCCGATTTAAATATAATTGAAAATGTGTGGCACAAAATAAAGCTCTAAATTCCTCAAAAAATGGAAGAATCAAAAAAAGAATCATGGATACACTAACTTCTTCGGAGAAAATTTCGACTGGGATGTTGAAAAATTTGATAGATTCAATGCTTGGTCACTTCTGTAAAAGGAGGGAATACAAAATATTAGATTCTTCATTAAATACAATATTATTTATCAATAAGTTTAAATTCTTCTCAGATTTTTGAGCTTTGTTAACTTGTCGAAATAATTATGAAACAAAATCCATTTGTCTAAATAATTATGAAATTTTTGTTTTGTTTGTTGTTTTTGTGTTTGTAAAGTTATTGGTTATTTTTTTATTTTATATTGTTAAGAATTAAATAAAGAGTTTGTGAAATCAGTTTGAACTTTATATTTTCAAAATTGGAACAGCTACTATAATAGTACATATTTATTAAAAATTAACCCTCACGGAACTTCAAGGCACGCAAATTATAAAAGTGAATTAGAAATTAAAGTTTAATTTATTTTGAAATACTTATGCATATTTATGTATATATTATAATTTTCATAACACGATTTCGTCAAAGTTAGTGCTAGTGGTCTGTTTAAATTTGAATCTAATAAGTCTGATAGATGCTCTGCACTTATTTTAGGCGTATTTAATTTGTTTTTTTACTTACTGAAATCGACGGATTAAACATTTTTTATAATTTCAAATACAATGTGAAAATAAAAGAAAGCTATGATGTTTACTTAGACTATAAAATGTCCAATTATTACTTGTTAATTAATTAAATTAATTTTTGCGTATGTTTTTATAAAAGGTTGGTTTTGATTTGCAAAAGGTCTGCTTTCATTTGTAAAAGGTTTGTCTTGGAACGCAAAACCTGTATTAATTAATAATAATAAAAATTTTATATTTAAACACAAAAATTGAAAAAATTAATTGAAAAATGAAACAAATTCAATTAATTCCAAATAATTATACCAATACGTAATTATACAATGATCCTGTACAAATTTTCAATATAGAAATAACTTTTCAATTTAATTACAATTGAAAAACAAATTCAAAATAATTATCGAAAAATATAATTTTTATTTATATATAATTAGGAAAACAATTTCAAATTAATTGTTTATTTATTTTTTATATTTTTCGTGAATTTTTTTCTAAATTTAGAAAATTTTATTCTATTTTTAAATACAAAAAAAAAAAAAAAATAATAAAAGAATTAGAAAATAATTTTTTGTAAATTATAAAATTCTTATGCTATTAAATATTTTGTTTATTTTCTTTTAAAAAGCCGGCATTTATATTAGCGCATGTTCCAATTACATAAACATATACTTATTTATTTATATTTATATATACATATTTGATATTTTATATTATATAATGTATTTAAATTACATTGTTTACAAAATGACCATATAATAGAGTTTAAATAGAAAAGGTCAATTTCTTTAAAAATTTTGTAATTTTTTTATTATTATCATAATAATTTACAATGTTACGAAAGTTTTTATTTTTTAATTGAAAACAAATAAAATAATTTGAAATAATATTAAATTAAAAAAAGAAAAATTGACAAGCCCCCTATGAAATTTTTTTTTTACTAATTTTTTATCTATACAATTTCGTCAATAAACATTGGATTGGATTGGAATTTTAAATATTTGAATTTTCTCGTAATTTTTATTAGAATATAAAAATACACTTTGATGTTTAAATATATGTATATTGTGTATATATATATAAAACTATACATATATATTTTATACGTATTATGAAAAAAAAGTGTATACACAAATCGGTATATCAATTTTTTTATAGTTTAACTTTTGCCATTCAAGAAAATGATTTCATTCATGAATTCCAATGAAATTTTTCTGTATTCTTTCCCTCTATGACCTATTACTTGCCATCAATTTACGCTTGCTCTATCTCATTTTTTTTTTTTTTGTATTTCTGTCTTTTTCTTTTACATTTTCTTTTATTGGGAAGACGAAATATATAAAAATAATTGCTTCATTCATTGATCATCATTGAGAAGGTAGAAATTTTATGGTATTTTGATTTATTTTCGAAATATTTTACTTGAAATAATATAAAACTTTACTACAAGTAATGGAAGAAACCAAGGGTTTTCAAGAAAGCACATTTCCAAAATAATTTCGATAATATGTTCTGGTTAAAGAAGTATATGAAAAATAAAATTTCCATAATATCTTATAGATTCTTATCAAAATGTTGACAAGTGTTCAAATTATAAGTTGCTTAAAAATAGCGAATTTTCTAGAGTTTTTGACTTTTTGCAACTTCTTAACAGCCAAATATTTTCTTAAATGTCTTATACGTATTTCCAAAATCTTAACTATACAAACCTCAAATTATTTGAAATATATTAAGGCTTTTTTCAAAAACGTCAACAATTTGACGTTTGATGACATTTGATATACAATAAATAATTGTTGATAACTTTTGCAGATTTTTACAAAATTTTGACATTTTGACAGGTCTGTCAAAAGTTTATAATTTTGTGATTTTAATCATTGTCGTGTTTTTGACGTTTTAGAAAAGTACGATAAAGTTTGCGAAAATTGAGTTTTACATAACGGTATAATAAAATACCGTATGACAATGCTTTGTATTTATTTTACAAATATTTATAAACCTTATTTAAGCAGTTGTTGGTTGTCATTTCACTAAATTGAATATATACCTCATATAGATTGAACTTGTGGTGCTATACAACAGTTTAAATAAAGGATTTTTCTAAGCTTTGGAGCGCTTTAGCTGTAACCATAATGGGTGAGACTAAAGAAAAGTTGATTGTTTTAATTGGAGGGAAATCTGAAAATTAAGTTAAAAAATAAAAATTGTTAATATAGATTTTTTTTTGTTTTTATTTTAAATCTTAAGATGTTTTTTTTTTCTACAAATCTGTTTTGTACATAGGTACTTTGTATACTTTTTAATTTAAATTAATAATATTTTCTAGTATACAATTACAAAAGTAATTGATTTAAAAATAAGTTTTTAATAAAATTTTAATAGATATTAATTTTTAAACTTATATAAAATTTTAAAATAATATAATATGGTATAATATTAATTAATATATGTATATATATAAAATATATTTTATTCAGTATTTAATTTATATAATATAGCTATGTATATAGAACTATATAATATATTCTCATTTTAATATCTTTTATTAAATAATATTTATATTGTAATTTTTTTCTTAAAATTTTATTTTACACTTTGCAAAAAAAAACTCTATTCTCCAAAACTCCATACATATTAATTCACCATTTTAATTGTTTTGAATATTTTTCAATTTTAAATAGACAAAAAAAAAATATAGTTTAACCTTAACTAATTATCCATTTTTAAAAATTTTAATTTTATTTTATTTTTCAAAGTTTCGATTTTTTCCAATAAATTTTAATCTTTTATAATAAAATTATAATAAATGACAATTTCCAGTTAAAGTTAGTTAATTTTTTTTTAATGTCTCAGTTGTCAATATTTTTTTTCATATTTACTTATTACATACATTTTAGTTGTTGTTGTTGTTATCCATTTATTAATTATATACATAAGTATATGTATATATATGATTAGTACTTATATTCATTTCAATTTATATAAATAATTTAAACTTTCATATCACACATCGCTTAATGTGTTTGTTGGTTTTTGTTTTTTTTTTTTAATCGAATGTAGTATGTACGCTACATTATACAACCATTAGGTATTTCCCAAATAAAAGTTCTCGTTTTTTTTTTTTTTTTTTTTTGTTTTTTTACTTATATAAATTCCACATTATTATTTTGCGATACTTCCACTTAAACACTGTTTCTCAAGAGATGCATGCAGGTTAAAATATAATATCTTATAATAATTTGATAAGATAATGTATATATATATGTAATTAATTTCAATTAAATTTTTCCAAAAAAAAAAAAATTTAAAACGATTTCGTTTCGTTCAAATTCATTAATTCTTTTGGCATTATTATTTCAAGCTGGTGGTAAATTAATAACTGGTTGTGTTGGTGAATTCCAATTAGCTTCACAATGATCTACAAGTGTGTTTTCGGATTTTGTTAATTGTTCACTGCCATCACAAGTCCAAATTTTTTGTATTAAACAGCATGATTCTGTTGTTGATTTACCCAAAATTTTACTCAATTTTTCGGCACTATCCACCTTAATAACATATATGTCATTTTCATAACAGAATGCTTCCAACAGCACCTCATGTATATGATTTGCTGAATCACCACATTTCGGTGCAGCTAAAATACATATTAGCGACCCATCGGGTGCATTTGATAGCACTTTAATGGCAGCTGATAATCCAATTATTAGACGAGATTCTGATTGTGATTTTAGTAGAGCTGTTTTAATGGTACGACCAATTGGATCATAATCCATTTCATATCCTTTCATTTTATTACACATGATTTGTTTGCGTTCTTCACTCATTATATCAACAGAAATCATATTGTTATTTTTATTATTTAAATTTGAGTTTTGTGAACCCAGTCTTTTAATTTAATTAAATTTTATAAATTAATTTTTTTTATTTTTTTAAATAAATTTATTTATTTATTTTAAAATTTGTTTTTTTTTTTTTATATTTTTTAAGCACTTAATTTAATTAAAAAATTAAATTAATAATAGTTTTTAATTTATAAATTGCTTTTTAATTGTTTTTAAATATTACAATTATGCAATCAATTCTTATATTTCAACACTTGTTTTTATTTTAATAATTCAATGTTTTTTGTTTTTGTTTTTTTTTTCTATTGCGAAATAATTCACTCAAAATAATCTTATAATCCAAAAGTATTTCAATATACCGTTATTTTAATATCCCACTTGAATATAATTATCTTTCTGTACAAATAATTATGTTTTTAATTTGATTTGAAGTTATCCGTATTATTTGTCTGCTGTGTCTTTACCGTTTCAATTTGAATTTCATAATTGTCTGCCCCCATTGCTAGTGACGCTGATTTTATACTAGTTCTCTCTCAGGGGAAATTTTCACAATTTTCAATATATTGACTGAGAGAAAAATTGTGAATTTTGAGAATTTAAATTTTATTTTAACACTCGGAATATATGGATTGGTTGGAATTAGATTGTGTTGTATTTTGGGAATTTCTCAATTGTATTGTATGAATGTGTTAAGGTGGTTATTCGAGTGAGAGGCAGAGATTTGATGTGGATATTACAATTGAATTAGGGTGAAAATTGATTTTTTGCGAGAATTATACCATTGTATTTTTATGAGAACATTTACCTTCTCTGTATGTATGCGTTTCGATTTTATAGGTGAAATACCGGGGAATTCTGTAAAATTGCTTTTATATGTGTTGAAATTTATTAAAAATGTTTGTATCAATTTTATTTAATTGTTACATCTGACTTCTGAGAATTATAAAAAGCCATTATAAAAATCGGGGAAATAAAACAGACAGCCTCTTTAATTTGAACGGGGTTTTCTCAATTTTTTTTTGTTTTTGTACTCTTCAAATTTTGTTTTTAATTTTTCTCCAATTTCGTTTTTAAACGTTTAAACTATAGTTGATATTGTTTAAACGTTTAAACTAGTTTTAAAAAAAACGTTTTTTGAGTGTGTTAATTAAAGTTAATTAAAAATTATAAAAAAATGGAAAATTTTGAAAATTGACACAATGAAATAATGGAAAAATAAATAAATGGTGTTGTTTTTCCCCGTTTTCCGCAAACAATTTTTGATTATCAAAAAAACTTCATTCATTAATATTAAGGTCTTGTTTATTGATGTGTCTGAAATTTTACTCCAAATAAAAGGTTAATGACAATAAACATATTTACTTATAATTAATATAAAAAAAAATTTATATATTTATACATATATTATACAATATGTATATATACTTGAGTACTTATTATCCAAATTATGTTAATTTCGCCAACAAAAAGGAAGGTGTTTCAGTGTTTATAAATGGTTTTGTTTTGCATAAACAAATTGTACAAATTTGTTTTCAAAATTGTGAAATATATTTCACAATCATTTATTGTATTTTATTATTTGAATTTTAATTTCAAGGACAAAGTAGATGTATGGAGTTGGTGGGTCTAGTTTATGTTCAGTTTTGAAAATGATGACTTTCAATGTAAAGTATATGAAAATATTAAGTTTCAGTTTGTTTTCCTGTTACTCCACTTGAGAGCATAGGGCTTAAACTTGAAGTCTACATTCATTTCTACTCGTAGATTTTTATATTATTTTGTTCCAGGATATTCAACATCTAGCACCGTTCTTCTCAATGTTGTCCTGGGTCTATCTTTTGAACTGAATTCGCCTTGATTCGCCATTCTTGCATTTTCTTTTAAAGGTATGGCCAATGCACCTCCATTTCCTTTAGGTGGGAATATTCGGCATATTATTTTGAGATGTTTATTTATGAAGACATGTAATTTATTGTTAATGGATTTAGTGGGCACCATAATTCGCAGCCATGTGTCAATGTAGATTTTACGAACAAATTGAGTAGTTATTATTAGTTTGCTTCGTCTTGATATTGGGGCGAAATCGACCAAAGGCTATTCCAGTTTTATCAATTCTACTCGAGCTTTATCGAAGCTGCAGATATGGATTATTAAAACATAAATAGTGATAGTTTTTTAATTCCATAACTTATTACACTCTATTGCATTACTATGGGATATTAAACCTCGTAAGGGACAAAAAACCCTCAAATGGCATCTGAAATACTAAAGTCTCTACCCTATTTGTGTGAGAGCCAACCTGTTTGCAGAGTATTTTGACTAAAAAGTTACAATGTGGCATAAATTATCAGCTAGGGTTGAATGGAATAAACGGAAGGAATAAGTTGAGTTCTTTGTTGAGTTTTTCTAAATCATAAATGTTAGAAAAGACGTATGGTGGGAATGTGTTTCACAATTTGGAGGTGAGATATATAAAAGAGTTTCTATTTCACACTTATTTCACAGTTCTAGTTCAAAGAAGCGTTTCGGTATTTTCAAAATGAGATTGAGCTGCTAAGCGAGTATAATTTCGGAAGGTTTGGATTTTTGGCATAATAGTTTTAATTTTTACTAAACTAATACCTATAGTTGATATTTATATTGGACAGAGAAACCGCTCCTAAATTTCGGCGTTAAATACGTTAAAACGTTTGTGATGTTATTATCATAAATAATCAGTTATTATCTCTTTTTTGTATTTACAGTTAATCTATTTAAAAAAAAAAAAACACAAACACATATTTACTTTTCAATATACAGACAAAAGTTATAAACGTTTCTAATCATTATATAAAATTATAATGAACTAAAATACATGTAAATAAATTTTAATAGTAATTAATTATAAATTATAACACAACCCAATTTTATTTTCTAGTTTTAATTTCCATCTATATAAAAATTGTAGAATCATTAAATACACACGACTAATATAATTTAATAATAAGGTACAATTCTATATCTTTGCTTATATACATGCATATTGTATGTACCTGTATATGCATATAAGCGTGTAAAATTGTTTACAATTTGTTATCAAAATTATCTTTTTTAAAAGTTTAACGGAAAGTCAAGGAAAATAACTTGTGCAATTTGTGTATATCGGTTAAATAAACAGTTTATATTTAATTATAATAACTAAATTGAAAATTGAAAACAGGGTGTATCACATTGGGTTTTACATACAGTGTGTAGGTTATATAATTCATAGATGGTGATTACTGATTATATATAGTTCAATTTTATTTTTAATACAAATACGCATTTCGCCTACGGCTTGCATACTTCTACTGTGTTTGTGTCGGGAGAAACATTGGCTATTCTTTTTATTTAGAGCAAAGGACTTTCCTCTCCTACAGTTTCTAAACTCGTAAGACTGTAAGTCAAAGGGTATAAAAAATTTGTCATTAGTTTTGTGAGGCAGAAAAAGAGGCGGGCAGATATAGATTCAAAGGTATAGATCGGATCAGTTTACTCTACGGGTTCAAGTAGCTGCCATGCAACTTCTTTTTTAATATGAAAATTAACTCTACTTGATAAAGTTGGAAATTTGAAATTTTGGAAAATTTGATTGGTCTACCGCAGTAGGTTCGAGTAGTTATCGTACAATTCTTTTTTTATATGAGCATTACTCTATACCTAATAAAGCTGGATGCCTAAAATGTTGTCAATAGTAGTTAACTTTAATAGTTTAAGTCTGAATAAAATATAGACGGTGTAGTGGAAGAGTTTCGAAGATTTGCCTTCAATTTCTTTTTTCTTTTATACATAACTGAAAGTTTAATAAGGTGGTAATTTAAAATTTTGCCAAATGTAATTAGTATATCATTCAATGCCAAAATTTCTGTCATACGAGTAACCTAGAGTTGACACAGTCTATTCTACTACATTTTTCCTCGTTTTTATTTGTTTTAACACGTATATAGTTTACTAGATATTAAAACATGTCTAACCTGAGACACCCTGTATTTAAGTAAATATAAAAATTTATTTTTGCAATTTATTTCTTTATTCGGTTTAATTAGTAAATAAAATTAGAGAAAGGACAAATAAAATATTAAAATTAGTTTAAATGCTGCTTTGACTAGGTGAGAAAAAGTTGATAATGTAAACACTTTCAAAAGTATCACTTTTACTCTGTAGTAAAATATAATATAAAGTGAGTATTAAAAAAATTGACAGATAATAATTTCCTTTGTTACTGGTATTAAATTTTACAAAATTTTTGGAAAAAAATTAAAACCAACTAAAACATTTAAAAAAATTTATAAAAAAAACGTAACCATATTCGAAAATATGTTTTCAATTTTTCCAAATTTACGAATCACGGTGTTTTATTATGATTTACTAAAAATATGCTGATTTAAAGGTGCATTTCTAAGAAATACACACTTTATAGTAAAAATAAAAACAAAAACTTTGAATGAAATTCGATCTAAAATTTACAATTTTTATTATAATGCAAAAATTATTGTTTTTTAACGTAAATTTTTTTTTAAATCACAACATAAAAAGCGTGGAACTAATTAAAATGTGAGTAAAATCATGTAAAATATGAAAAATTTGCTGTCACAAACAATTATTATAATTCATAATATATGTCATTGACACTTTGATTTAAATTAAGGTAGTAAATTTTTTGATAATATTCTTAAAATGTGACTAAGTGCAAAAATTCATGAGAAAAAATGTGACCTTACAGAACAGGTTCATCAAAATAAAAAGTGCCTACCTAAAGAAAAAATCAAAAAATTGGATCAGGTTTTTTTCACTTAATATATTTTTATGATAATTCCATAAAATAAATTAAGTAATTTTAAGGAATTTATGAAATTTTAAATGATTTCCCGGTAAAAAGCTTAAATTTTATTTATAGAAATATGTGAGATGATAATAATGAATGCGTTGAGTAAACTTAGGAGTAAATAATTGAAAAATTAATTGTCATACATATTATATTTGACATATTATCTGTCATTTGAGAAGTTTATTATTTTTAATATATTTAAGTTTTTAAAATAAAGTGGGAAAATTAAGGTTTATTGCTGATTATATGTATATAAATAATATTTTTTAAAATGGAAGAAGTAAGTAAAATATGTATTATGATTTCACATAACTTATTCTAATGAAAATCCATCTATTATAAAAATTTAAACTAAAGCCATCTGTTGGAATTTTTTTTATATTACATATCTACTCCTATCATCTACTCTTTATCAAAGACTGGTGTAGTTGGGAATAGCTGTAAGAGTAGCAAAGTTAGTTTACTCCTGATAAAGGAACGCAAGCATAATGGATTTTAGATTTTCCAATTAGAGTCCAATTAGAATAAAGTATGAAATAGAAGAGCTCTACTAATAGGAAAAAGGATTTTTCTATTATCACATTACAAGATTTAATTGAAATTTATTATTAACAAGAAAAACAGATATATGATTTGCTATTCTATAATATGTCTTCATTTGCTTTATAATTATACAATCAAAATATTTTAATAACGCGGTGAGGGATTTCTTAAAATCTGCTACAATTTTCAAAAAAGAGGGTGCAGTAAATTAATTTTTAAATCCGTTTTAGTGACGTTTGGCTTATGAACTTCAGTTGTAATATATAATGTGAATTATATAATATAATTGAAAAATACAAAATTTTAACTTGAAACCTCAAGAGCCACACTTGACTGACACATTTTGACTGACATTATACCACGTGCGTTCCTATATTTTTAGGTTAGACAGTAGAATTTCTAAAATATTTTTCTGAAGTAATTGAAAATAATTGAAAATTTTAAAAATTAAGATTTAAAATAAAACAGTTGCAGAAATTGTATTCAGTGTTTAATACACATGTCTTTAAATGTAATAGATGCACTATGTAGTAGATTTGCTTTAATTGTAGAAGAAAGAAAGTATTGGATTTAGCAAAACATTGAAAAACAAAAAAATTACTAATACGAAAAGAATTCAATTGTTGAGTTTAATGATATTAAATATTTTTTGATTTTTTTTCTCTAAATACACATATAAAGTAAAAATAAATTTTTCTAGTGAAAATACAATTGCGAAATAAAAATTTTTAAAATATTTTGCAAATACATATCTACATACTTATATTTTTGTAATATCTGAAAATTCATAATAATTTTTATTTTATTTAATAGCTTTTAATATCCCGCCCAACTCTTCGTTCCCATAATTTTTATATTGTAATAATAAATGGGTGTGCAAAAAAAATACAATAAATTTTTAATAAAATATTTAAACAGATGTAAAAATTAAAAGGAAATTCAATTAATGAAATTAAAAAAAAAACAATAAACGGGGAAAAACAGTTTTATTTACGCAAATATTTTTTTGCGGTTAAACCTCATTGTAAAAACCCCCAAAAAAACAGTACAACGCATCGTTAAATAAAATTTTAAAAAATTTAGTTTAAATTGCAGAAAAAAAGTGAAAAATTTAAATAAATATTTAACACGTTTTAATTGAATGATTTAAAAAATTTTGTTGACATCAAAATTCATCCGTAAAAATTCTTTTAAAAAATTTTTTTTGAAAAAAATTTTACAAAAAAGTTAAATTGAAAACAACATTAAGTTTATTAAGTGTGTTATATTATACCTGGTTTGATTGTTTAAATTTTTCAGAAGCTTTTCCTGTATAATAAGAGTTAATTTGTTGTTGAAAACTTTTTTTTACCCGTATGACTATATAGGGTATAATAAATTTGCCATTACGTTTGTGACGCAGAGAAGGGGGGGGGGCGTCCGTCCGTCCGCACGATAACTCAAATCTTGAAATTTTCTCAAATTGGTTTTTTTGCAATAGCCGTAATCGCTATTTAAATCCTATTACAGCTGCGTGTCTGAAATTTTGCAAAAAGTAGTTTAGTTTTATGGCCAAAGATCTTGCAAAATTTGGTTGGTCTACTGCAGTGGGTTCGAGTAGCTGCCATACAACTCCTTATTTTATATAAGCATTACACCACACTTAATAAAGCTGGGTGTCTGAAATTTTGCCAAAAATAGTTTAGTGTAATGGCCAAAGTTACAATAAAATGTGGTTGGTCTACTGCAGAGGGTTCGAGTAGCTGCCATACAACTCATTCTTTTATATGAGCATTACACTACACCTAATGAAGCTGTATGTTTCAAATTTTGCCAAAAATAAATTAACTGGATGATATAATGTATATATTACGCTCATACGTGTATCCCAGAGTTGACACAGTCTACTTTACTACACTCTTCCTCGTTTTTTATCATTTTTAATTTATTTAAACAATGTTATGAAATTGAAATCAAAGTTTGATTAAAGCTGTTTAAAAACAAACTTTTTTTGACATGTGTAGGTTAAAATAAGCGAAATTTGGTTGTATAATGAATGAAATTTTGTATTCATTGCGCATGCTTTGCACACTTGTTATTAAATATTATAATTTTAATCTGAAAAACATAAGTGTGTTAAATAGTTATAGTTTTATGAGTTTTATTTTTATCTAATCTGTAAAGGTAATTTTTTATTGGTATTTTATGTCAAATTTGTTTTTGTTGTTTTAATTCTAAAAATAATAGAATGTTAGTTTTTGGTACCTTTTTTGTTTTTATCAAGAGAAGACACAGACATATTGTTGTGAAATATGTTGGCGACAGATTTTTGACCTTTAATTTTAAATTTTAATGGCGCTTGTGGTTGTACTGTGGATAATGGACGTATGTCAAATGCAGTGGGTATAAATTAAACCACTTGAGATTACCGTTATTTTTAACTCTTTTGAGATTACTGTTATGTTTGTTTAATTTTAAGTCGGTATCTAACATTTTTTTGAACTTTTAAAAGAAATTGTAATGGTGGAGGTGGTCAAAATCTATGAGATATGAAAATTTATTAAAAATAATTACAAACCAATGTGTAAATAATAATTTACTTCAATCAAATTTAATTATACTGTGGACATTTTTATACCATTTAGGATTTATTTGTATATTTTGTGCGTTTCTGATATCAAGACTGGTCCATATATTTTTTGAAACCCTTGTACAAGTGTATAGAATCTTATGGTGTGAGTTTGTAACTGGACTAATGAAAGATATGTTTCTTTAATTACTTTTTAAATTTTAAAACCCTATGTTGTACTAGGCCTTGAACGCACCAACAACAAGCGAAAAGAAAATCAATAGAGAAGAGAACCAAGTATGCGCAAAATCATATGACTGTTTATTCGGAAAAAAAAGCTCATTTTCGGCGCGATTGAGGCCCAAGGCTGCAAAAACAAATTGGAGCGAGTGATTTCTTAGAAGACATTTATTTTTTTCAAAACAAAGTTATATAGTCAGCATATTTATTTTTCTGAAAATTTTATCTTCGTTTTATGCGTGTCCGAAGCTTGAAGTATTAAAATAGCAAAAGATAATTTTTTTTTGAGTAAATATAAATCTAATTAATGTTTGTATTATTTACAGAACCAGAGGGATAGAAGAATGGAAGATACTTCTAATCTAGAGGAAGCACATCAAAAAATAAATAAAATTATGGAAGACAAAAAAGTACGTATTTGTAAACCATCACATAAATACAAATCGCATCAAAAAACAGAGGTTAAACTAAAAAGTTTAGTAGTACTCGTACAGTACGAAATTGGATTAAAGCAGGAAATTGGATCCAGACATTCAATAAATAAATAAATCTTAATCTGTGCTATAAGTTTAGAAAAATAAAGTAATAAAAATCCGTAATTAACTTTATTATAATTGACTCCGACAAAATGCAAAAACCTTAAGAAAAATAGAGAAGTTATTGAAACAATTGGATTAAGCTATCATTCGTATTTTTATAAAAGGACGGAATTAAAATAAAAAGTTTTTTTATCATTTATGATATTGAAAATAAATAATATTAATAATAATAATAGTATTAAAATATTTTATCTGGGAAAACCCTTTTATTTGACTTTGGTTTGTTTATTTTTATTTAAAACGTGGTCATTTGGCCTTCATAAATCACAATTTTTATTTACGATTAATATTATAATTTAAAAAATATTTAGTTTTAATTCAATGTTTGTTTTTTAAATATCTTGAACTAATTTGAATAAATTAATAATAATTAAAATTTATTTTTTTTAAAAAGAAAACATTTTTCTAATAAAAATTTTATATACAAAAAATTAGGTGATAATTATAAAAACAAGTGATTAAAAAAACTGAGGGTATATACAAAGGTGTCTAAGTTTACTAGTTTTTAAAAACAACAAATTTTATTTTTATTTCTTAATAGCCCTTGAATGGGAATGCTCCGATTTCATTTTTACAAACTTATGCTGGTTCAAAAGGTTTCAAACCTTCCCCCGCACAACTTTTTCAGGCTCAAAGCAAATAGATTGTACTTCTCTTAAACGACTTATACCAATATCTAAGGATCTAACTTCTTTAAAAATTTCAAGTTGTTAGCTTTAGCTGATTAGAAGCCACAAGAGGTCAAAAATTTACCGAAAATTAAGTTTTTTATAACGGTAAATTAAAGTACCGTATGGCAACCCTAGATATTTGCTTTATATATAGAAAATCAGCTGTTTTAACGTTTTTAGATTGAAAATATATCTAATAGCATCCATGCTTATAATAGTTTAAGTATAGGGTTTTTCTAGAATTTGAACGGCTCTAGCTCCGTAGCGGGTGGGGCTACAGAAAAACGTTCTTACATGAATTTATTTTCTTTTTTTGGCATTTTTTCCGAGTTAAAATTTCATTTCTTAATTTCACACGATTAATAGAAGTTTTGTAAACATATGGACGAAGGGACGGACAGAGTTAAACTAATAGGGCACGTTTTTTAAAAATTTTTTGAAAATGTGCTAAAAAATGTAAAACATATTTTCTACATTAAATTTTTTTTTTTTTTTAATTAAATAAGCAAATATTTTTTTTTGCGGAACTTTAAAATGAAATATTTCCAGGGAATACCTTTATCTGCAGTATGTTATCAGTTTATATAGAAATGGCAAACAAAAAGGCAAACATAATTCATAACAAGTTGTTATTACACTAGTTTAAAAGCACGATTCATTAGCACATTTTTGATAAAAAAATTCTTATCAGAAAATATTAATTGATACTAAGTAAGTTGAAGTTAAGTAATTAAAGTATTATAATTATTTAATATTTGTTATTTATTAAAACTAAGTATGTTTTTAATAAGTTTTCCTAATAAATTCCAGTGTTTATTTATGTTTATGAAAACTTGTTTATAAAATTTAGAATATTTAACAAAAAAACATATTATTTTGTTTTTTAATCTGGTTAATCAAATATTTTGTTTTCATAAAAATTTGGGTCAATTGGGTTCAACCTTTTAATTGAGATTTTTACTAAATAAAAAAAAGATTTATTTTGAAAAATCAATTCAGAAATTGCTCCATTAAAAGATAAGCATTTTTAATGGAAAAATTGACAAGCAAATAAATTAAAAAAAATTGAAAATATAGAATTTCCGAAAAATTGAGTTGATTGCGCAACTGCCATAAAAGTGTTTTTTAGTCAAATAGGTTAAAATTGTTTTTATTTGATAATATAAATCATATATTTTATAAAGGTATATTTTTTTATTATTATTTATGTAATTAAATTCTTATAATCGCCGAAGTGTCATGAAAGCAAAAGGACTAGCGTGTTATTTTGCGGAAGTATTCAAACGTTAGGATCGCTTTAAGAATGTATCTAAATATCCCAGCGTAGTGACGAACTGTGAATAAGGATTCTGGGCGTTTCGGTTTTGTGCAGATTTTCTCCAATTGGTGATGTGCATTTTTTTTTTAGTCTGCCGATGTCTCATCTCCCTAATGGAGGTAAGGTCTTCCTTGAAGTCTGGCTTCAAATATTTTCTTCAATATAGCATAGGTTGTCATTCGCTTGACGTCACCGAGCCAATGAAGGCGTCTGATTTTATCTTTTGTGACTATATTAATCTCATTATACATTTTACTGAGTTCAGTATCTTCTACGCCAGAATGGGCCTTTTTTATCGAATTCTAATCTAACCTAATACGTTTGACAGTGTCACCAAATCCAAACCGTGCAGCAGAACTGCATGAATGTAAGTGTTTCACTGTATTTCGTAATGAGAGTTTAAAACCAAGCTGTTTTGACAAACTGAAGACGCAACGGCTTATCATGGTTATTCTACTTCTTATTTCTACATTTATATAATTTTCGGTGTTAATATTTTCGTCCGAAGCTAGATAAAATCCTAAATAACCTAAAAACTATATGTAAAAACATTAATATTGCGTCCAATAAGATGTTGATTAGATTTTGAAGTTGTCAATGGCATATTTTTTGTTTTGTTCTCGTGTATAAGAAGACTTACTCTGTTGGCCTGTATTTCAATTTGGGTGAAGGCTTTGGTGACCGCACTAAGTGATTGCAAAAATGATTATGATTCGGAAATGGAAGATAGTGTTTATTGCAGAGAAAAAGTCTTTAGAGCATTTATTTGCTTTTCTTTATAAAACTAGAACAGAGTCTAAGGCCTTCTAATTGGAAAATGCAGTATTGTCAAAGTCACCCGAACAAGACTCTCTAAATCCATGAACGACAACTAAACTCTTTCCTGACAGAATTATGTTATTAATTTCTTTAAACATTTAACTATATGTTTTTTGTCTGACTATATAGTCGTATTCTATATTACATTCATAAATTCTACATACATAAAATATATTTTAATTCCTTTACACGTGCTTTACTCGTTTGGAATTTCCAGAAATCATTAAATATTAAAAAAATTTTATAGTTAGGGTTTATTGAACTTGAACTTTAACTAATTCTAAAGAAAATTCCTTTCAACACTTGTCCTATACAAATACAAAAATGGTTTTCAATAATTAATTCAACTTCATTATTTTGACATAAAATCAATGTTAAACAAATTATAAAGGAATGTTGAAAAGTTATATAGAACAATTACTTAGGAATGTTAATAACTATAAAAATTCTTGTAATTTGAATAATTTATTTGGAAGAAGGAAACTATATATGCATGTATATGTATATATTTACACCTGTCACGATAAAACCAGTACAAGGCCATTGTTAAATCGATTCTTTTTTGTATTCTAAATAATTTTATGTGTGGTTTTTCATCAAAATATAAAAAACCACTAACAATATTTACATTTATAAGAAAATATATTTTCATTAAAATTTTCTATAGAAATTAAAGGAAAAATCATTATTATTGTATTTTATTTCCATTGAAAAAAAAACTATTGTATTATTTACAATTTCTAAAGGTCAAATATAATTGTAGAATGAATTTTTGTAATGAATGAAAAGTTTTAGTTTTTTTTTTAAATTTCATTCAAAAGTTGAAATAATTAATAAGGTATACTATAACTCAGACTAAACAAATAAAACAGTTGAACATAATTGCAACTTGTAAATAAGAGATCAAGAAGAGAACTAAGACCGAAATTAGCAGAGTTACAGAAAAAAGTTGTAGATAAGATCATTAATGTAAAAAAAAAGGGAGAATCAATTAACCGAATAAATAAAATATTAAATTTTACAAATTATGATTACAATCACAAATTTGTTGAAATTCAAGTAAAATTACGAGTTTTTGTTTCATCAAAATTAGAAATTGTAAATAAAGTCTACACTTTGTAATTTGCAAGGTAAATCTGTTGTTTAATTTGTCTCAAAAGTTGACTAATAGCAGAGGCTCCCGCGGCTTGTTATATAATTTATTTTTACAAGTTTATAAGTTGCAACAAATAAATTTGATTATTTTACTACAATTGTAAAAATATTTATTTTCTATGCTCCTAACTTATAAATTTTACCTTTTAACTGTGAAATATACAATTGTAATAGGTAGTTAAAAAAAATGAATGTTTTTTTTATTTTTATTTTTTTTTTAAGCGCTAACTGGCTAATAAGCCTGTCTATACCATATGTACATGTTGGAACAGGGGGTCATATTATATTCGTGTTATAAGAATTGATCTTAATGAATTCCACATACAGTTTAAACATGAGATAGTTCTTGGTCTTATAGCATGTAGAAACGTTTTAGATTTTCAATAGATACAATTCTATTTTTGTTTATATTGTAATATTTTGTATTAGAGTTATATGGTATTCTATATCTGTGAGTTATATTATTCAAATAAATTATTTGTTTATATTTTTATATTAATGAATTTCTTATTAAAGATATATAATTATTTATTATTGAATAAGCCATTAATTTGAACCCAATGGCGAATAGTAGCTGAGTCGAGTCGAAAACTTTGTATTAGTAAAAAAGTTTTTATTTACAACCTCAACATATAAATTACAAGTTGTAAATTTATTTGCATTAAAAACAGAGAATTATAAAATTTTACAAAGTACTCAGTCTCGGAATTTTGTAGATTTTTTGAAATTAAATGTTCTACACTTGTTGACTGAAAGTTATGATAGTAGAATTGACACCAGAAATAATTATATATTGAACATTTTATCAATATTTATTAATATTAAACTTTTATAAATATTTACATTTAGTCTTAAAAAAATTTAAAAAAAAAACGCTCTACATTTTTTAATATAAATATTTTGATAAAATTCCAATAATTTTGCAATTATTAAATTAAAATTTTCCAATTATTTAGAAAAATTTTTCAAAGTATTTTTACTTATAAAAATAATAATAAAAATATTTGTATAATATTTTGATAAAAAATAAATTAAAATATAAATTTTCTAAAAAACGAATTAAAAATAATTTTACTCAATATTTACATCTAAACTTTAAATTTGATTTTCAAATTTCAATGCGATTATTAAATTAATATCAATATACAAATATGTTAAAATAGTAGACAAAAGATGGTAAATATTTAATAAATCTAGTTATAATGAAATTCTAAAGAAAGTATTGACAAACATAATGCTTGTTAATAAATAAATAGAACGTATACTACAAATATTAGGATTTAAAGTAAAATTCCAAATTATTTTGTTCTAATTTAAATCGTAAACAGAAAGTATTATGTTATCATTCTATTTGATAATCAAATATTTTTTTTTGATAATTGATAAATTTATAAATAAAATTAAATTTTAAGAATAAATATGATATTATTATTAAAAACGCAAATTCAAATTATTTTATTAGTTGTAAATATAATAATAATAAAGAAAATAAACATTGCATAAGTATTAATTATACATAAAAACAAAATAGACCATTTTTGCATAAAATTATTCAGAGGGGCTGATTGAGAACAAGAACTGATCTCCTTCACATCTATAACACATATTATATTGGACCAAAAATGGAATATAATGCACACATTTCGGCCGGGGCCCCCATTCCGGCACTGAAATATCTTAATATAGTGCAAAATAAAGTTATTCATCTTATAAATGATCTCAACGTCCCCTCAACGCTCATTTTACTTAACCATCGTCATACAGTTGGATCACTGATATTGTTTTATAGATTATTATATTTGTAGGGACTAATTCCTGTTCTAAAAAAATAAAACAACTAATGCCTCCATTCAAGATTTTTCAATGGGACATATAGAGGGCAACGGATCGTCATTCCTACACAGTTAAACGATCCAGATGACGCAACACCACAGTGTCAATGGATGAATGGATGAGTGACGCAACACAGATTATGAAAATTCGTTCGTCATTAATATGGAAATATTTCCCGTCCAATGTGTTTCCCAAAGTTGGTAATACATATATGTGTACGATTTACAAACGTTTAATAAGAACATTAACATCTTTCTTCTAAATAGTCCATACAATTTGCCTCATCCTCCATAATCCCGAATTCTACATTTCCCAAACTCAATTCCCAATAATCCTTTCACATCCATATCCTCGAAACCAAGCTGTACATTTGCATCACATGTCATATTCTAAAGTTTGGTTCTAAAAGAGTTGGGGTTTTAATGTGTTAAAGTCACTCACTACCTATAGAAACTTCACACAGCTCCTATTGGTGGCTTTTGATACTTTCCCTGAACCTCGTAAAAATATGGAGTCAAAATAGAAGCTATTTACATAAAAAAGAGGATAAACCTAATCGGATCCTAGAAAAATCTAATAAACTGATTGACCTTATTAAAATACATTATTTCCATCATAATTTTTTTAAAATCAACGTTTGTAACTAAAAAGTAATCAACCTGATTAAGTTTTGTTCAAAATAAATTTAATGAAAACAAATTTAAGGCGAAAAGAAGTGTGATCAAATTGGATCTATGCCAATATTTAAACACTGATCATCTGAATGTTTATAATTTAATATGAAAAATTATTATTTCAATCCATTTTAACTAGAAATCAACGTCAAATGGACATTTTATATTTTTCTAGGAGAAAATTATTTAAAATTTTTATTCTGAATTTTGATTGCGGATTTAAACTTTTAATATTAAATATAAATACAAATTTATATAATATTAAAAGCGTATTAATTAATACACTATTAAAATTAAATATTTCCTCATTTAACACTTTTATTTTAATGAAATTTTAAAAAGTCGTAAAATAAAAAATTTTAAAAAGGGGTCAAGCGAAAGAAAAATAAAAATTTTTGAGGGATACTCTTAATTTAAAAGTTTTAAAAGAAAAGTCGTAAATTTAATATTTACCTTTATTAAATATTTACAATTCGGTATTTCTTCAAAATTTTTTTTAGTACATATAATTATAATCTTTATCCATTTCTTTTATTTAATTAAAAATTAGCATGTCTACTTTTTTGAAAATTTTTTTTTTTAATATTTACAAAATATTTCCAAAAATTTGCAAATAAACTTTTGTATACATATGTTTACAATATATTATGTACTAATATTTACATAAGTTTATGTGGGGCTTTGGATCCGTTTTAAAAAAAAATTATTAGAAAATTTATGATGTGAAAATCACGTAACACTAAATTGGATCAGATCAGAAAACTGAAGACACACTTTTTTAAAATTGATATGAAACTATTTTTTTATGCGCAATAAGTGCTTATTGATATTAAAATGGAGTAGCGATAAGTGATTACTGATAATTACTGAGTTGTGATTATAATAAGAAATGCAAAGAAATAAATTGATTGGAATCAAAACTTCTCCCAAATGGGATGTACCTACTACAACCATAAGCACGTATTCAATGGAGAGGATTCTCCTATAGGTGCCGTTTTTGCAATTAAATACCCACAATAAAGCACATTATACTAGACTGTATGAAATCGAAAAACTACTAGGCTAAAGAATCTACTTCTCCCACAACAGCCTTTGCAAGTCGCAACGGGAATTTTTTTTTTTTCCTTATTATTCCCCTAGGTAACATAGGGCTTCCACATAGCCTCTCCAACTGTGTCTGTTTAGCGCTAACCTCTTTAATTCGGACCATGTTTTTCCCGATAGGTCACATTCTCTCTTGAGTGATCTCCTCCAGGTTGTTCTTGGTCTTCTCACATTTCTCCTACCCTGCGCGTTCCAATCTAAGGCTTGGCGTGCTACTGATGTTGTTGGGCGCCTTAGAATGTGACCAATCCACTTCCACTTCTGTTTTCTAATTTGGACCCATATCGGCTCTTGCCTCGTCATTACCCAGAGTTCCCCATTCATTATTCGTCTAGACCAGAGTATGCAACATATTATTGTTGGACATTTTTTCATGAAGACTTGTAATTTTTGTATGTTATTTCTTGATACAAGCCATGTTTCACTTCCATATAGCAGTATGGATTTGACACATGCCTCGAAAATTAGTTCCACGTGCTATATGTGTTGACTTTCATACTGCCCATAGCCTTCCGAAGGCACTTCTAGCTTTTGTTATTCTGTGTTCTATGTCACTGTTTTTTTAATTAAGAATTTATTAATTAATTAGCATTAGTTGTATTAATTTAGATTTAACTTTGTAACTTAGTATTTTCAGCTGGCCCACATGCATAAAATGCAACCGGCCCTATAATAAAGATGTACTTATAATAATAATAATAATTATAATAATAATAATAACTTCTTCAAAAATTGTTTAAATATCATGTTTATGATAAAAGGCTGAAGAGTGAAATGCTGAAGCGCAGTTAAAATATTCATTTTTATATCAATCAATAACTTCCTTGTAGGATTCAACGAACTTTCCAACAATTAAAATTGTAAATTAAATGTAATTCTTTTTGTAAGTAATTCTTAAATAATCCAAAATAAAGCGTAAAAAACTTTGATAAGTTTGTAAATAAAGCGTAAATTTTGGAAAAGTTCAATGAAAATCATTATTCTATTCCATGAAATTATATTATAGATAAATCATAAAATATTATCTATTTTCAAGTGTATAATTATTATTACAATTATCAAAATCAAATTATAGAAACATTTAAATGTGTATTCCTTTTTTTAATTTGAATAATAAAAAATGCCAAATTTTAAGAATATTATTTTTACAACTCTATGTAATTGTTTCCAAATAATGTATATCATAAAAATTTGCCATAGTTATTTTCAAATTAATTGCCAGAGTAGGCTTTAAATGAACTGAGCGCATTCTAACAAGAGGAACAGCAGAGGGCTTTAAGAGTGTTTTGATTTAATTTAAAAAACAAAAAAATATTTGACAATAAACTCCCATTTCTATTACTTATAACGTTTTCAATACAAAAACAGGCAAAAGTGAAATTCAATTTTAAAATTTTAGCTTATTTGATTTCTATTAAGGTCGTTTTTAGTTTTGTAATTTACAGATGTCGAACTCTCTGAGCAAACTATGCTCTGATCAAAATTTCATCCGAACTCTGATCGCTCTGAGTTGAAAAGGAAACGCTCAGAATTGGAATTGTCAATTATAATATAGTAATTTATCCGAAATATTTTTTACTTGTCAAATGTCAATTTTTTAGAAATGCGAAATTAACAGGCCGATTTTAAAAGTAAAGATCAACAATTCGCAAAAATATTATCGTTCTCCAATTTATTTATTTAATTTGTAAAATTACGTTAACTACTTGTATACTGTTCTAATATTTCATTTATGTATTTGACGTGGTATTTTTTGACAACTCTGTGAGATCTGAGAAAAATCTATCCAGTTCACAGATTGTGCTTCGAGCTTACTCTTAGTTGAAAAAAAACACTAAACGGATAATCTGAGCACAAGTTGTTTTTTTTTTTTAAATGTGACTCTGCTCTAATTACAAAAAGAAGAGTGCCCTAAGATTATGATTTTTATTAATTTAAGTAAACCTTCATACAAATTGATCTATTTGAAATGTCAAAATGTAATTGTCAATTTATAGAAATATGTTTTGTTAGAATTTGACATATGTGCTCAGCTCAGAACTTTATGTATTCTAACCTTAAAAATATATACATATTTTGAAAATACATTCTCTGCTCTGAGCTTAAAAAAAATATATGCCCAATGTCAGTTTCGTTTTTTTAGTTTTATTACAATGAAAATATACCAAAAGTATATATATATTTCGTACTTTCAAAATTACATTAAATATTTCAAAGTAATCATAAAGTTTAATCGGCTAATCGGCTGGGTGGCACAGTGGTTAGAGTGCCAACCTTTCATGCGAAAGGCCCCGGGTTCGAATCCCAGTGAAAGTGAAAAAACTTTTATCTGGTTTTCAACTCGACTCAGCTACCATTCGCCGTTGGGTTCAAATTAATGGCTTAATTAATAATTAATAATTATATATCTTTAATAAAAAATACATAAATATAACAATATAAACAAATACAAAATGTAAACAAATAATTCAATTAAATAATATAACTCACTGATATAGAACACCATATAAATCTAATACAAAATATTACAATATAAACAAAAATAGAACTGCATTTATTGAAAATCTAAGACATTTCTACATGTTATAAGGCGTAGTACTATCTCATGTTTAAATTGTATGTGGAATTCATTTGATCAGTTCTAATATATGAATATATCTCCCCTGTTCCGACATGCACATATATAGTCAGGCTGTTTAGCCTATCACAGTGAACAGTTAGCACGTAGAGGTGCGGGCAAAAAAAAAAAAAAATTTAAATTTAAATAAAAAAGTTTATAGATTGCATAATCATATTGTAATTAGTGTTCTCGTTCCAAAGATTGCCCTATATAAACAGTTGAACGCACTTTAATTTATTTTCCGAAATAAATATGAATTACAAATAATTCTGAAGTTTTTACAAAATTATACGCATAATATATCATTGATAGGTTTTAAAGCCTTTTTCCGGTATTACTACATTATTATTATTATTATTATTATTAATTTCCTATGAAATTAGTCTATAAATTAAGTGCTTTGTTTTTGTTTTTTTAAATTGGTATAATTAATTCTTTAATAATTATCATTAATAATTGATTCATTTAATTATTAATTAGGTAATATTAAAACCCAACACATTTCCAGAGAATTTAATAATTATAATAATTTAATATTATTTTAATTCTTTCATATAATTCGTTTCATTCATAAATTATTTAATTTATTTTGTATTATTTCACTTAAGTTCAAAGTATATATATAATATTAATAGAGCACTTTCATTTCCTTTTTGAAAACTACCAAAAACTAGTTTTAATATCATTTTGTCGAATTATATTCAGATTCAGTAGAGTACTTTAAAAATTCCAAAAAAAAATTAAAAATATTTTCGGAAATAACCCATAGCCTTGACTACCGTTTATAAATATTATTATCAAAAGATAACAAATCAATCTTATCAATGATAGCAAAACAATATTGATAAATAATGAGTACTTATTATAAATAAAAAACAATTTTATAATTTATAGTTTTAAAATGCAAGGTTAAATTTTTATTTATATTATATTTATTTAGAAAATTATACACCTTCCGAATTTAAAATTATTTAATTTCAAAAGGGGAGAAGTAATATTTAGACCTCTTAATCAAGTGTTCTGGTGCCTGGAATCAAAACCAGACCTAGTACTAATAAAAGAGGTAAAAATTATAATAATTATGATATGAAAGAGATAGGGAGCACTTGTTCTTTAAGTGGAAGATTCATTTAATAAAAAAGTGTTTCTTTAATCCCGGCCTGTATAAATGGATCTCTTAAAAATTTAAAATTAAGTATAGTAAAATATATTTATATTGGAATAATTGAATGAGTATGTATTATTAGTTGTTTTACTTATCAAATTTTTTTATTTTATAAAGTTTTTTAACTTCTTTAAAAAAATGCAAAGAATTTTCCTGCAGCTTGGTATTTTTATGAAATGTCTCATTACCTTACTGATTTTCTAAGGTCTGGATTTTCAAAGTAGCTATGATAAATAAATTGGAAGAATTTAAGATGTGAACCCATAGACTTCTTTTTTAAGATATCTTGGACAGATCAGGTATCCAATATGGTAGTTCTACACAGACTGCAGAAAGAAAGAGAATTAATTTTAATAATTAAAAAACGAAAAGTAGTCTATTTTGGACTATAAAAGTTTTTAGCCTACAAAATATGAATTAGTACAACATATTGTCAGGATAGAGTGAAAACGAGGACTATCATAGCTGAGAAATATTAGGAAGTGAACAATTGGTTATTTAAACGAATAGAGTGGATAAGACCAACAATGTAGCCACCTAAACATTAAATTAACACTTAAAAGTTAAAAAAAGTCATTTGCTTTTGTAAAATAGAAAAAACTTCTAAGTGCAAGTAACAATAAATTAAATACTTACTAACTTAAAAACACAAAAACTTTGATCTAAATGAATAAGCCACTAATGGGTTTTTTTTTAAATCACCAGAATTATAAAGAATAAATGGTGCGTTTAAATTTAATTTTTATTCTCTATTGACTATTATGACCATATAAAGTTAAAGTTTTTCGAAGTTTAAGACTTTTTAAGAAGTTGACGTAAAACAAATACTAAGTGGTTTTTTTTCTTTAATTAAAAACTTTAAACTTTTCTTTAATTAAAAATCACTCACGATCGATTAGTATGTTTTTAAATTCTTGCATTCGTTGAAGAGAGAATGACGCAATTTTTATATTAGGTAGGTTAGGTATATATATAATAATTTAACTCAGTTATATTTTGTTCCAGTTTTTGTTATTTGAGAGCCTATTAAACTTGCTAAAAACTAATGCAGGTCTTAAGATTGCCTCTGTCAATAAGAAAAACTTCTAAGCAAGTGCAATGAAACAAGATTTTATTTAAATTAAAGGCTCTGAAACATGACCGCAGGTATTTTCCAAAACTTTACTATTACATATTTCCACTATTTTATGTTTTGTATCTTAAAAAATTTTGCATTTTGAATCTCAGCTTAAGCTGGGATTAAGCTTTTAAATGGGATTTGCGATTGGGTTCAAGGTTTATTTGATACTGAGATGATTTATTCTTATTCTCAAGAACTAACAGCTGTCTAATGACTATAGCGTAAAGTATATGTGAGTTGCATAATTTTGTAAAATTTTTATGTAATATTAGGTATATAGCGGTAAATTCAAAATTATTTAATTACTTTGTTATAACTTAATATAACATATATTTGATTACTTTGATTAATACCTTTACTTAAAGTACGCACGGGTTTTTCTCAATTCGTTAAAATACAGCTTGCGTTTAAAATTTAATATGGTTTTTCAAATTAATTCGTTACTTTTTTAATGAATTTTGGCGGGAAACACTGATACATGCGTATTTGTCAAATATTGTTTACGTCATATACCTATTTGTAAAAACCAAACGAAAAACCATGTATGTATATATATAGAATAAACTTTTGTTCCAATAAAATGTTTTAACAAATTTCAAAACAACCTAATTTGGTTTTCTTTGTGTTTTATTTTAAACCAGACTTTGAATGTAACGTATATTTATTTGAATTTATTTATTTTTTTTTTTAAATTATAAAATATAAGATTTATTTAATGCACAATAACAACAGAACAAGAGTTAAAAAGTTCAGAAATTATACTACAGGTAGCAAGAAATCAAAGTCCACCAACGTACACTTTAGTTAATAAATAAATCGATGTGTTTGGTTCAAAATACCAACGCATTTTATTTAACATTAACATAAGTTTAAGATATGTTGCACATATGTATATATATATATATACATATATCTATAATATCTATAACATAAAAGAAGTAGGTATTAAAAAAACGTTTTAAATATTAATAAGATTTCTTATATGGTAAACAAAAAACCATCAACATCGTATTAAAAAAAAGGTAAGTTAAAAAATCTTTGACGTCATAATTTCTTTGCATAACCAATTTGGAAAAAAACGAGGTTTCATAGAAATTAAACTGTTTTGGTCATTCTGTTTACCTGGAAATCATTTCAAGAGTTAAATATTCAAATTATGAATAATACAAAATAAATTTTTTACCGGCTTTAATAATTCAAAAATATTTTAAAAGCTGGTTTTTTACTTAGTCTAACAGTTCAATACAAAAAATTTAAACTTAATTGAAATTTTCGTCAATTAAATCTGGTTAAACTTGTTTAAATAATCATGAAGGTTCTACAATTTTTTTTACTATTCTTAAAGTGTTAAAATTTAAAATTTAATTGATATAATTAATAATTAAGTCGAACATCTCGATAACGCAATAATGACTATCAACTATAAAATAAATATTTAAAATTAAAAATCCTGTCATAATTTAGTTTTTTTAACATAGGTACCCTAGGTAACATAGTTCAATTAATAAATTCTTTTACTTTTTCATTTTATACATAAATGAAAACACGTTTTATTAACATCCATTAAAAATTATGCATTTTTTTGTTTTATTTTGGAAATTCCAAAGTTATTTTGTTTTGTTTTGTGTTTATTTATATCTTGTTTATAATTTTTTAAAATTGTATTCAATGGATATTTTTTAAAAATAAAATTTAAAATGTGAATGGCGTTTACCTTTACCACAAGTTTAACCATTGGAAAACTATAAAAAAAAAACATTTCTATTATTAGTGTTTCAATTTTTTAAGTAAATCCCGTTTATAAAGAAAAAAAAAATTGCAAAAATTCCTGTTGAATGTTGCGTGACGTAGTTGGAAAGTACAATTGTAATATGTTATACAAATATCATGTTTTATTTGAATAAAATGTGTAATTTTTTTTTAATTTTTATCTTTTTTTGAAGTGAAATTAATGAGCAATTCAAAAACTCTGCTTAGAAATTAAAAAGAGCAAGAAATCTTCAAAATGTTTGAAATGGGGAAATGCCGTTATAAATCTTCAAAAAAGTTAATCTTCAAAATATTAGAATCGAGCAAATAATTTTATAAATAATATAATTCTGCTAAACTTCAAAATATCAGAATCGAGCAAATACCGTTATAACGAATATAATTCTGCTAAACTTCAAAATATTAGAATCGAGCAAATACCGTTATAAATAATATAATTCTGTTTTTGGTAGGAAAGCAATTAAAAAATTATATTAAGGAGTTTTCCAGTTAAATTCTTTTAATTTTAACTATTTTTCACAAATTTTATGTACATGATAATGTTGAATTTTGATTAATCTAGACAGACAAATTGTCTAGAGTCTAGACAATGTTAATAAATGCAAAAAGTAATTTCCTATTAAAAAATATTTTTACAATCATTGTGAAAAATAAATATTTGCGCCATTTAAGGATAAATTTTTGCGCCATTGTATAAAATTCCTCCAAAAATCGTTAGTCATTAGTCATTTCATCTGAATTTTAAAGACTATATTATATCTTTTGTATAAATTTGTTTTTTCAGAGATACTTCAATGCTTGTTAAGAGATAAAAGATCACAGTATACAAATAATTTATATTTTCTAATACTTTTCCTTTTACAAACAAATGATTTCATTCATAAATTCTAAGGAAATTTCTTCTTCATTGTCATGCTCAAAATAAAATTTCTACTTTCTTTGTCTATATTTTGCCTTTCTAGCTTCTGAATCGTTAAATTCAGGACAAATTTTAAATGGTTTTTCTCAGAAAAATACAAAATAAAGATATTGCATACTTCTCGGAAATGGGTTTAAGGACAATTTTTCAAAAATTGTTTTTCTCAGAAGTAAAAATAAAAAACTTTTTGATTTTAGAAGGAAAAATAGTAGAAGTATTGATTATTATCAAACTAGAAGAAAAATTGATTATCATGAAACTATAAGAAGTATTTATTATTATCAAACTGTAATCAATCATGTCATTTAACGATAATGAATTTTCTCAATTCTTGGGATTGTTAGACTTGGGATTTGTAATTTGAAGGTGGAGTTTAATCTGAAAAATTTTAAATATAGAATAAGAAAAAATATTTTAATTTTTTGTTTTCATTTTATAAATTTTATTTTTCAAAATTAGTTTTGAAAATTATTTTAAATAATTAATTACATAAAATATTATTATAATTATAAACAATTTTTCTAAATGATTATAATTTTACATTTTCCTTTTTTTTTTAATTTAAAATAATTTTAATTATTTATTTATTAATTAATTAAATATATTTTTATTATTCTCATAAATTAGCTTTTCTACAAATTAGCTGCTGCTATATTTTCTCAATGTATCATACATCTAGATTCTATAGTTATTAATTACTTTGCAAAATTTGCCATTTGATTTTTCCACATTCATCTCATAAAAACAACAAATTATAATCTTCATATTATAATGACTTTTAACTTTTTCAACTTATTATCAGGTTTAAAATAAGTTGATTTGTTGTTTCTTTTAAATTCTTCTATATGTGTTCAATACAAAAATTTACTTAGATCTTATTTTCATTTTTGTCCACATATTGTTCACAACTTATCCTTTAATCCAAATTATTATTTTTATGATATCCTATCATTACTTGCTAAATGACTCCATGTATCTAATAATAATTTCTGATAAGTAAATGAACTTCAATTAAATTTTCACCAAAAAAAAACAATAAACGATTTCCTTCGTTCAATTAAAAATGGCATTATATGTTCAAGCAGTTGGTAATTTAATAACTGGTTGACATGCTGAATTCCAATTAGCTTCACAATGATCAACAAGTGTGTTTTCAGATTTTGTTAATTGTTCACTGCCATCTTCAGTCCAAATTTTTTGTATTAAACAGCATGATTCTGTTGTTGATTTGCCAATGATTTTACTCAACTTTTCGGCACTATCAACCTTAATAACATATATATCATTTTCATAACAGAAGGCTTCCAATAGCACCTCATGTATATGAGTGGTTGAATCACCTTGTTTTGGCTGTGCCAAAATGCAAATTAAAGATCCTTCTGGTTCATTTGATAACACTTTAATGGCAGCTGATAATCCAATTATAAGACGAGATTCAGATTGTGATGTTAAAAGTGCAGTTTTAATTGTACGACCAAGTGGATCATAATCCATTTCGAATGCTCTTATTTTATTATTCATGATTTGTTTGCGTTCATCACTCAAAATACCAATGGAAACCATGTTTTTATTTTGTTTTTTTAAAATATTATTTTTGTATTTTAATAAAATTTAATTGATATAATAATTGTTTTTTTTTTAATTCACTTGAATTGTTTAATTCTTTTTCAAATATAGTTTTTTTTTTAATTGTCTTTCACTTGTTTTAATTAAAATAATTTTTTAATTAAATTTTCTTTTAATTTTCTTTAAAATTGTTTTTATTTTATTTTTTAAAATAGTTTTTCAAATTTTAAATGTTTATTTAAAATTATAATAATTTAATTACAATATTTTTTTATTTTTATTTTTATTGTAAATATTCACTTGAATTTTTTTAATATTTTTCCGTTTGATTTTTCAACCGTTTTTTTTATTCTTTATTTCTTTCTACTTTGACTTTTTGAATTTTATTAATTGTAAATGGAATGAGTGACGGTGCTTTTATAGTAAATTCTCTCTTAAGAAAATATTGATATTAGGTTTGGTGGTGGGGTGGTAACTGGTAGTATGACTCTATAGAGCTTTTTGAATTTTAGTTAAATTTTAAGTGTATATCTGAGTCAGCAATCTCAATTCATATAAGCAGAATTGAGAATTGAGTACAATTTGTGATTTTTTAGAGAATACCCATATTTTTTACTCTCATTTATACTCATTTTTAAAAATTTTGTAGAAATAACGGCGAATTCTGCGAAAAATTTTTTTTTTATGTGTTAAATAAATTTATTTATTATATCAATTTTTTTTTTTTTTTTGTATTTCAAATTCTAAGAATTTTGAATAAAAGTCGGAAAACAAAATTAAAAATTTGTTTTTTTTTATTTTTTTAATTGTTAAAATAAAAAAAAAAACATTTTCCAAGTTCATTTAAAGTGTGAGATAAATTTTTAATGAATTTGTTTGGAAATGATCTGTATGCTGATCTCGTTTTTAATTTTTTAAGATGTCAAATATAATTAAGGAAATTTTACGACTGGGTTATATTTAATGTTCATTTTATTGAATGGAAAATCAAAACGAAGCCAATTGTTTTGTTGGAAACAAATAAAATTTTGAAAAAAAATCTAGGGCCTTTAGATATGCAATCGAATGAAATTAAATAGTAACGGTACTTCCCCTTTTCAAGTTGGAAATGGCATCGAATGGGAAAGTATCGAGATTAAAGCAAATTTGGTACTTTTTGGTTTTTTTTTGCCAAGGATCTTTTGATATGCAATCTATTAAAATTAAATAGTAACGGTATTTCCTCTTTTCAAGCTAAAAATGGCATCGAATGAAAAATATCAAGATTAAAACAAATTTTTTGTGCTCTTTGAATTTTTTCTTTACCAAGGATTTTTCGATATGCAATCGAATAAAATTAAATAGTATTTCCCGCCTTTTCAAGTCGAAAATGGCATCGAATGGCAAATATCGAGATTAAATTAAATTTGGTACTTTGTGGGTTTTTTTACCATGGATCTTTCGATATACAATGTATTAAAATTAAATTGTAACGGTATTTCCCCATTTCAAGCCAAAAATGGCATCGAATGAAAAATATCAAGATTAAAACAAATTTGGTACTTTTTGGTTCTTTGTACCAAGAATCTTTTGATATGCAATCTATTAAAATTAAATAGTAACGGTATTTTCCCAAAATGTTATCAATAGGCAAGGGTAATTTTTCTTAACCCATATATGAACGTATGATTTATTAAAAAATATCAAACTATAACGAGATATATAGATATGCAATATATAAAAAATAACGGTACTTTCCCAAATATTTTAAAAAAATTGCCTTTTGTGTAATACCGGGTTTTTAAATACTAGATTATAGAATATAGACGGTTGCCTAAAATATAAAATAAAATTCGCAATCAAACAGTTTTCAGATAAATAAAATATATATTGGAATTTTAATATAAATATTAATATAAATTAAAAAAAAAACATATAAACAAATATAATTTAGTTCATTTATCTAAAATAAAATGTCAATGGCAACAGAAACCAATTAATTTATAAATAAAAGTACCATAGCATACCAATTAAATAAATATCGAAAAATATTGATCTGTGATCAATAGATTCAAACCGGTTCAAACATTTAAATTTCGTTGAAGTCAAGGAAATTAAGCTAATATATATATTACTAGGGTCCACACTCCACCGGGTAAACAAACATTTTGTATTTATTAATTAAAACAAATATAATTGAACATGTTTATTAGAAACATATTTTGCAATCGTCTAGAATATTGTAGCTTAGTTGTATAAACAACAACACCTGTAATTAAATTAAGAGAAAAATAGAAAAGGAAAGTTTTTAATTTTTTTGTATATAAATCTTAAGTGCTTAATAACAATTTAAAACAAGAAGTTAATTAAATTATTTTAAAGCTGTCAGCATTTATCTATATATCATTATTTTGATTGCATACTAACATACAAATTATTTAATTTAAAAGTTGTTTACAACAAATATATTAAAAAATAAATAATATTTTATCCAAAATAAAATTGCAAAAACTTTTCCACATGGCGTAATATAATTTTGGATAGTATAGGAATTTTATTTATTTAATATAATTATATATACACATATAATTAATTAGTAATTTGCCCAAAAATTCCTATTAATTAATTTTATAAAAATATAAATTAATAAAGTGTCAATGTACTCAACACTTTGAATTCTGAAAAAAACAAAAACAATATTTTGTAATCCGGCTCATTTTTTAAAATGTGACATTAACGTAAATAACAGGTTCCTACTATCTAGATTGCAAAAAAAATATGAATTGAGTCAATCCAGGTTCAAAAAAATAACGAATTTAATTAATATAGTAAACAAAAACCTCAAATTCAAGTTCAAGAAGTTAAAAAACTTTATAGAATAAGTGTAAAAGTTTGTTATTATTATTGTTATTATTATTATTAATTACAAAGGAAATAACATAAATAAAAAATGATATTTATTTAAGAATGCATTAAACTTTTGAATTAAATCATATTTCCCGCTCTAAAAATATAAAAATACGCAAATTTCGATTGGGCATTGAACCATTTCCTCGTTAAAATATTGACAAATAATTTCAATATCGAATTTTTGTATGCGAATATTTATGATTACAAAAACAAAAAAAAAAAATTTAAAACACGAAGAACATGAACCGGAAAAAACATGTTAATTGAAAATGTGGGTTGTTGTATTTCCACAATAACTAGTCACTTTACACCTGAGTTCAAATTCGAGTTGGGAATTCGGATTTAAAAAAAAAAAAAAAAACAATCTGGAGTTCAATGTTCAAGTTGAATTAAAAAGTTAAAAACAAAAAAAATTGTCATTTTTTTCAAACAATTGTACTTTAATAATAATTAAATAATTATTCTAGAACTAAATATTCTATCTAGATTCTAGATTATAATTTTTTTAGTATTTAAATATATGTATTTATATTTAAAAAAGGGGTTGTGTTGTGACATTGATAATGTAATCCAAGATGTCTATATTAAAAGAGAAAGAGCTTCAATATTATGACAGCTGTCAAAGGAGGCGGATAAAATGTTATTTTTGACAGGATCAATTAAAAAAATGGTATGGTTTTGAACTTGAAATTAATATTTGAATTAGTTGTTCTAATTGTCTAATTGTAATACTAATTGTTCAACTGTTAGGCTAATAAGCCTATACCATATGTAAATGTTAGAACAGATGGCATTTATTAAATGTTTGTAATTAGAGTTGATCAATATACAATTAGTATCCACATAATGAATTCCACATACAATTTAAATATGAGATAGTACTAGGCTTTATAACATGTAGAAACGTCTTAGATTTTCAATAGATACAATTTTTTTTTGTTTTAAATTTTAATAATTTTACAGTGGCTTATAAGGTATTTCAATATCTGTGAGTTATATTATTTAATTAAATTATTTGTTTATATTTTGTATTATATGGTTATATTAATGTATTTTTTATTTAATATATATAATTATTTTATATATATATATTATTTTACCCAATGACAAATAGTGCTGTGGCTGAACACAATCAGTTAAAATCGATATAGCAATTGAAAAATAGCGAAACAACATGTTGGTTAGAAGTTAGATGCTATAGAACTACAACTAAACCATTGTTTTATTACAGAATTTAATTTTTTTTCCTGAGTATATTTTTGCTCAAATATATATAAATCAAATTAATTACCGGTATTTTAAATTAACAATCAAAAAACCAAAACATTTCAGTTGTTTATTTCTTAAAAAATTCACCACACAGGTTTTAACAACAGCTGTCAGTTGTAAATACAATAGTATAAAATTGATTGTAAAAATATTCCTAGAAGCTTTGCAATTTAAACTCACTAAACATCATCATCATTCATCATATTAATTACCAATCTTCCATTTTATACCTTTAAATTCTTATTTTGCGGTTAAAACTATTTACCTAACATATTAACTATTGTTTAGATACGACTTTAATATGTTAAACAAGGTATTACCCAAGTTAACTAACACGTTTAAAAAGAATGATTGAATTTTTTGTTTACCAACAATTTGATTTCAACGACTTTTAAACAAATTAATAAATTTCAACAAACTTATATAACAGATAATTAATTTTGTTGTTCAAAACAATTTTATAATTCTCAAAATTGCGAAATTAGATAAAAAAAAATTGTAAAAATACCCATAAAAAATAGTTAAAAAAGAATGCTTATACTCTTTACTTACCTGTATTTGTTAATAATTAAACTTAAGAAAAAATATTGTGTTTATGTCTATGAAGTTTGTTATTTGGAAGTTATTTGCGCACGCTTAATAAACTCTATAAGACATTTTAAAGTTTTCAAAAACAAAATTTTGAAAATATAATGAGAGAACAATTTGAATGGGTTTATAATTATATGATAACAATTAATAAAAACAGCCTAATCTTGAAAAGCCGTGTGTATGTATTTTTATTTTATACTTAAAAAAATTATATGGTAGTTTTATTGTTATGTGTTATTATTAAAGCACATATTTAAAAAAAAATAGTAAAAAATCATTATAGAATTCAAACTAACTTTTAATACCTTGTTCATATAATACTACAGGCCTTTAACAAGTAGTAAACTATGAAGAGAAAAATAATAGAAAAAGCTGTTAAAAACTATGTATATATTTTCAATATTACAGTCTACAGGCAACCGCTTTTGCCCACAAACAAAAGTTTAACATTTAGTATATATATAACAATTTACAACAGACAACTGTTTAGTGATAACAAGTACAACAGTAGCTAATAATCAATACATTTAAAAAAATTGTTGATATATTTTAAACTGTGGAATGTATTCTTGTTGCTTCTTTATTCTGTATTTTGTAAACTGACGTCCTTATTTAAAAGTTCAATAAACCGTTCTCTGTTTGATTATTAGTTTTCATACCCCAAAAATCATGTAATTCGCACCGTTAGTTTTCTTAAAAACGGGACCTGTAGAATGATGTTGACCTATTTATGTAATGATGTGGATGATGATAAGGATGATTGGAAAATTTTTAAAGAATTTATATATATTTAATATATTATTGAGCGTTTTCAGTATTTCGTATTTCGTCTACGACATTCAGATTTCTTCAGTGCTAGTAGCAACTGTAATCTGTACTGCACTGAAGATGTCTGCATGTCGGAGACGAAATACTGGTATTTTTTTAAAATAAATAATTTTAGTGAAGTTAAAAGGAAATTACTTGTTAATTATTTCATTCAATTGTCATATGTTTTAAAAAAATTACAAGTTGTCAAAACTTCAAAAAACTTCAATTATTATAAAATTCTGTAATTTATAACTAAACTATAACTTTCCTTAATTAATTTGAATTGTGCTTTTAATTTGAGTGGACGTACCACTAAATAGACAGTGAAACCTTTAGTTAAAAGTTAGAAGAACATATCAAAAATATATTTATATGAACTAAGGTAAAAACTCAATTCCGACCACCGACGAATTATTCGAAAATTTTAGCAGCGAAAATTTTAAAACATTTGGGTTCTTTGTATTTGTACATAATTGTGACGATCGCCCAACCAAATTTTCGTTATCGTCGACAACTTTTGCCAACTTTTTAAACGTTAAAAACAAATTTTTGAATTTGACAGAATTTTTAAACGTTTTTATTTAAGTTTTTTAAACAAAGAACGAGCCCTTTTATTTTAAACATATAATAATGAGTGGAATTTTAAACTTTGAAGAATTTTTCAAAAAAGCCAAATTCATACTGGGTTTACAAATTTACTTCATGTATCCACTATCTTCTTCTTTTACTATTTCGAATTCTTTTAGACACTCTATATGCCGTAAATACCTTACGACAAATTCTACAGTTCATACAATTTTTAACAAATTCATTTTTAAATTTTTGTTTATATTTTTTATTTTTCGCTTCGCTACAATTATGTTTCTCGGAATTGTGTTTTTACCTTTAATCAACAATATCTTATAAGAACTTATCTAAGTAAAAAAAATAAGAATTTAAAACATTTAATTGTGAAATAACCACACGACAGACTGTCGACCTTAAATCTTATCTTTATTGGCGCTTAAAAATTTGATTATACATATACATTTTATTATTTTATAATTTTGTTATGATTTTCAGTATATGTAAAAATATTCAAACCCATTATTACAATATTAATAATAATTAATATTACTTTAAATATGTAAATAATTAATTACAATTTTATTATAATTGTTATTATTTACATTTAGATAAGCAAGCCGGGACTTTACCGAGTAATCTTTTATTTTTTTTGGGTATTTTATTGGGGTGTATTAAGTTTTAATTATTGATTAAATCTATGAAGAAGGTGGTTTGATTATAACAGTATTTGATAAGTATTGTTTTGAAACTGTTATTCAATTTGAAACGATAACGACTGTTTGTATGAATCATCTGACAAGTGGCATAATATTATTTAGTGTTAAATTTGAATTCATTTGCATTTGTAATAATTTTACGGAATATAATAATGTGTAAAAAAAATAGTTTTAATTTTTAATATTAAAATTTGATTTTGTTAATTTGATTATTTTGAATAAATAAAATTAAAAAACAAATATTTTTGTTTTTCTGAGCTTCGCAAGTTTCATTGAACTCTTGTGTGTTGGCTATAATTGAATTTAGAAGAAAAATAATCATCTTTAGAATAATATCTAACTATTAGTATAGAAATTAAATATTATTATAGTACCTATCTATATTTATTACAATAAATTTAATGCAAATATTTTTGAAAAACAAATTAAATTTTTTGAATAAGGGTAAATACTTTTTATTTGGAAAAACCATATTCTTTCGAATTTGTTTTTAAAATGTTGATAACTTTAAATTTAAAAAAAAAAAATGGAAAGTTTTTATACCAAATAATAATATAATGTTGTTATGTTAAATAAATTAAGAACAAATATTAATATTATTATTAAATAAATAAATAAATAAAATATATAAATTTTTCCAAAACTTTAGAATTTATAAAGACAGTCTAATTAGATGTTTTTTTCCGCAAAGTACAAAAATAGATGCTTTGAAAAAATGTCCCAAGCAATATGGCCGAAACAGATCATTTTGAAACAGAAATTACAATAATAACAGAAGATCGTAAAAGAGAAATAAAATTAAAATTGATTGAGGCTGGAAAAATCGAAATACGGATTCGGAGTTGAGGAAGCTTTCGGACAAATTTAATTAAAAACTAGCGCATCTCAAAAGGCAATAAAGATTATAGAACCATTTTATTCGGAACAAGCAGTTTCTGTCATTATGTCTTTAAAATTTGATTTTTGAGGATCTCCAAACGTCTCCCAAGACCTAAATAAGCAATCTTGGAAAATATTGCGAGGATATAAACTTTTTTTTTAAAGTAAACAAGGGTGAAGAAAAATTTTTTACAAGGGAGTTATTGAGGACTATGCCTCTTTTACGTTCATCAAATTAGGGGTAAGTCAGGACAGAAGCGAAGGTGGTTCGGAGAGTCACAAAGCCAAAAGAGTCTTAATACCAAATAAGCATACCATAACTAATGATGATTTAAACTTACAAACTATTTGAATAAAGGGTATCAAGTGTTTGAAACATTCATTGAACATTGACAACAAAGAAATCAAAAATAAAAGAAATGTAATTTGATCATATCAAAAATAAAATTAATATATTTGTATCATACAATGTTCTTTGAGAATTGAGTTGACACTATTAACAGTTTTGGAATTTGTTAACCCATGTCGGGCCGACGGGTGGTCAAAAAAAATTTTGGGTCCAAATTTTGTCCGATTTTACGAAATTTTGCTTTAGCTAAAAAGAAAGCCCCAAAAAAAATTTTGTTGAGTTCCATTAACCCATTGCGGCCTAACAGCTTTTTATATGTTTTTTCAATACTTTACTCTAAATTCGAAACGGTTTGACCAATTGACTTCAAATTTTGTATACATGATACTCCTTGAGAATTGAGTTGACACTATTAACAGTTTTGGAATTTGTTAACTCATGTCGGGCCGACGGGTAGTCAAAAAAAATTTTGGGTCCAAATTTTGTCCGATTTTACGAAATTCTGCTTTAGCTAAAAAGAAAGCCTCAAAAAAATTTTTGTTTAGTTCCATTAACCCATTGCGGCCCAACAGCTTTTTATAGGTTTTTTCAATACTTTACTCTAAATTCGAAACGGTTTGACCAATTGATTTCAAATTTTGTATACGTGATGCTCCTTAAGAATTGAGTTGACACTATTAACAGTTTTGGAATTTGTTAACCCATGTCGGGCCGACGGGTGGTCAAAAAAAATTTTGGGTCCAAAATTTTGTCCGATTTTATGAAATTCTGCTTTGGCTAAAAAGAAAGCCCCAAAAAAATTTTATTGAGTTGCATTAACCCATTGCGGCCCAACAGCTTTTTATAAAGTTTTTGGTTACTTTACTCTAAATTAGAAACGGTTTTACCGATTTTCTTCAAATTTTGTATATGTGTTCCGTTTTGAGAATGAAATTAACTCTTTTAACAGACTTGCAATTGGTTAACCCATGCCGGCCCGACGATTAACAAAAAGATTTGGAAGCAAATTACGTCCAATTTTGCGCAATACTGCTTTGCCCAAAGAAAAAGTGTAGTTCCGTCAACCCATTGGGGCACAGTGGCTTTTTATAGATTTTTGCGTTACTTAACTCTAAATTAGAAACGATTTGACCGGTTGACCTCAAATTTTATATGTGTGAAGCAACTTGCAAATGTTGTTGAGTCTGTTAACAGCCGGTACTACGATTGGTCAAAAAAATTTTACTGCTTTGAATTACAGAAAGTTTCAAAAATTACTAGAATAATCCTAGAAAAATTGTTTTAAAAAGATTGCTTTCATACATTTTAAAATTTACATGTGTAAACCGTGTGTAACTTTTGTGTTAACTTTTTGAAGTAACATCAACTTCAATTAAACCTCCATTGACGGGCGCAGCAACGCGCACCGGGTATTAGCTAGTATTAAATAATAATTCGTATTTTTGGTCATTTACATTTATGGAAATTATTTTATGTACAAAATTATTTTATGTACTTACGTCAAGATATACTTACTACAATTGCTTGTAGTGTTTTATGAAACTTTACAACCCCGATTTTAAAGGTTCTGGCTTCTCGAATAAAAAGTTGACAGAGGAAAAATTTTTTAAAAAGAATTTAAAAATATTTTCATATTAATTTCTTATGGTTTTATTTCAGGGTACCAAAATATACTTTTTTTTTTCTCAAACCAAAAAAAAATTGATTGAATTGAAGAAAAATAACAAACAAAAATATAATCTGAGGAAATTTCCTATATAAACACATAATAATATAACCAAGGTTGTTTTTTTAGAACAGATAAAGTAAATATTTCTAGGGAATACCTTTTGTTATCAGAATAAAAAATGAAACTAAAAAAAATTGTTTTTATATTATATACCAGTTTCAAAAGCGGTTTTTATTTATGTCTAGCAACTTATCAGAAAATTAATTAACATCATAACAGTATTCAAAAAAAAAAGAAATGTCAAGTCTCAAAATGGCCTAAAATGCAATATTATTAAATATTTAGTTGTAAACACGTATTAGATATTTGACATTTTGTTGAAATTAAAGGTGTTTTTTTTTTTCAATTAATTACACAATAATTTCAAGAATGATGTTTACAATAACATTGTATTAAGGTGTCATTCAATTTAGAATTATTATTTATTAAAAATAAAAACAAATTTGTATACTATGTAAAAAAAAAATCAGTATTCTGTTTTGTTTATTGATAACTTGATAAGTGATTTAATGCGAAAATTTAGGTCAATTAAGTTCAGTAGACATAAAGGGAGATTTGATGTGAACAAAACATACACAGAAAATAAATATTTTTCAAATAAATAATTAAGATGTTTTTTTTTTCTATTTTCAGATAAGCTGTACTTAAATTGTTATTAATTTTAATTATACGTGTGCGACTTAATTTTTTTCATGTAATAACATGTTTTTTTTTTTTACCAAAGAATGACGTTAAACTATAAACAAATTGTTTTTATTATCAATAAATATGTTTATGTAAATGCGTCCTACATATAGAATTAACGTAGATATATTGATCTGAAAGCTGTACTATACGATATAATGGTTTTAACTACGTTGGAGAGTGAATCGATACGGAGACCAGTTTGCGTGCAAAAACAAAATGATGTTAAAATTTTAGTACGAACTTAAATTGAATATAGGGAGGTAAGTAGTATACATCGCATAAAGTTCTGCAAACAAGTTCAACATATAACGATTGCAATGATATGTAAACAATGTTTTTTAGCGTAGACAACAAATCTTTGTAACAATTATGAATAATGGTTTTAAATGCAATAATCACATGAGCTAGTTTCTAATAAGATTAATCCATACATCTTTATATTGGGAAGAACGAGAAAACTTCTAGATATATGCTGTACACATAATTTACTATACACATGTTCATCCGAACTTGACGTATCTCAACCCAATTTTGAGTGGCACCACACCAGGCAATACTGTCTATGTAAGTATACCTAAAACGTTTTAATGATTTTACTTGTTGATTATTTTTTTTTTTTTTCGAGGGAATGGAACGGCTCGAAAGCAACCCATGAAAACTGTGCTATGTTTAGTGAGTAGTGTGCGAATTTAATGCACTAAACACACACACCACCACAGGAAGGAACCTGTGAATTGTACAGTTTGGTTTAAGGAATGGAAATATGGAAGGATTTTGGGATTGGGAGGAGGTTATTTGGGAATTTAGAATTATGCGGAAGAGGAAAATTTGGAAGGATATTGAGGAGAAAGATGTTAATATTCTTCTTATATTTAATTAAGTCGTACACATACAAATACCAACTTTAGGAAACACATTGGATGGAATGTGGTTCCATAATCTCGACATGCGGATAACAAACGAATTTCCATAAGTCGTATTACGCCATTTTAACAATTTGATGTAGTAATGATAAACATCCGCTGCACTATTTTTTCACGTTGGAAAACTTTGAGTGGCGACATTTATTGTTTTATTTCTTTAGAACAGGTGTTGGATTTAAAATATATCATAAGACAGACGGCTATGGGTACGGCTTTAAAGCAAATAATAAAAGATATTGTAAGAAACAAATTTTTAATCTATATAAATTATATTTGGTAAAAGTACAAGTTATAATGAAAAATCAACTTTAAAGGAGGACAAATCGGAAGATGCCAAGTCTTTCGTTCATTCAAGTAAATATAACTATATATTTATATGTATATGACAAAAAATTGCCTCAGAAAAACAAATTAATTTATAATTAAAAAGCTGTAAGCTTTTTTTTTTTATTTATTATTAGGGGAGACACTGGAGCAAACTTGGAGCAAACAAAAATAGTTATTCTCTTTCTAGTTAAGATCTACTAAATTGGACATATGCACAAGTTAAAGCAAGTGATAAAAACAACCAAGAGTTTTTAAAAAAGAACATTTTCAAAATTATATAGTGTTTCTTGCTGAGTAAATTATCAATTTAAAAATAAATGATAATATTATAATTTAGTTATTTCATCAATTTATTATTAATTATGAATAATAGTGAAATCAATTCCTAAAATATAATCCCAATGCACTCCAGAAAACCTATTAACAAGTGCAAAATATAATGTTGGAGCTTAAATGCTAACGTTTAATTTTTCAAAAAATTAATAATAATTAATAACTGATTTATAAAAACCTGAAAGGTTTAATTTTAAAGTCTTAAAAGTCCTTCAATGGGGAAGGTTCCAAAATTTTTACTAAGCAAACTTATGATGATTCTCGAGGATTTGCGCATCTGTCCACCTTCCTCTCACTTTTCCATTTTTTTAGGTTCTTGGAATTAAATTGTACAATTACATAGAAAGTTCTTCTATGAAATTATTTTTTTTACAATACCTGCCCGCAGTTAAAATTTCTTTAATTTCAAACCATTTAAAAGTTTTTGTAAACATGCGAACAGGTCAGAATGAAAATGTGCTAAAAAGGGTTGTCAAACTATTCAATATCCTGCGAAAAAAAGTGCATTAATGTATAAGTGCATTTTTTCATAAAATCTATGGATTGTTTTAAATTTTTTTGAACATTTCAATATATAACTCTTTAATATTAAAAAAATATGCTCTACTGAATAATTATATGATTCATTCCTTTTATGTTTGGTTTTATACAAAAAAAATTTAACCCATGACATTTTTTTTTGTGTATTAATTTCATTCAATTCACTCAGCACACTCTTCAAACAAAGCAAAGGAATTCATAAAAGTATAGTTATATAAAATTAAAGGTGTTATGTTTTAAAACATATAATTTATTTTCTTGTTAGTATTCTTCTTCACTGCCTCTATAACCATTTAATCGCCTCGTAATTATAATAGTTTTTTTCACTTTACTGAAAAGTTCAAGTAAATTTAATTTAAGTTCAAGTTTACAATCGCAAAAATCAAAAAAAAAAACTAACAAATATTTCAAACAAAAATGTATGGTCTGATTGAATAGTATGAATCATCAAGGTCAAGGTTAATTGAACTTTTCATTTAAAACCTTGAGGAAATTCCTTTTATACCCGTGCATACATATTTTAATATTAATTACACAATAACTGAATGTGTTTTATATGAATTCCAAAGAATCGATTTAGAAAATTTTTTTTAATGTTATAATAACAGTTACAGTTTACACCGCAGGAATTTATAAAATACCACTACACCTGCTGTTTTATAGTAATACACAATACTTTATATTATAACTTATATACTTACAACATTTACATATATTAAAATAAGACCGGTATACACCGACGTACATACCTAAATAGTAACAATTACTTATATATATATGCATTAATCTATAGCTATATATAATAACCCAATCAGTACAAGGTCGTTTATTAAATCGATTCATTATATTCTGAATAAAATTTAATATTAAAATAAAATAGGAAAGAAAAGCGGGAAAAACTTTTCGGAAAAACTAAATTCACAAGAAAATTAAATAAAGAAAAAATAAATTTTCGAAGAAAAATCGAATATTCTTTTTTAATTTATTGTACAGCTATATTTTGTCTTTATTAATTATTTGTATTTTTCGTGTTTCATGGTTTTCTTATACTACAATCAATCTAAGAACTGATATACTTTTGAGTTGATTTGTTGGATTTAGGGGTTAGAAAACTTATAATTAAGTACAATTTTAGTTCGAAAAACTATAGAGAAAAATAGAAAATCATAAATTTTCCTGATAATTTTCCAATAAATTTTATACAAAAAAAAAATAATATTGTTTTATTTCAATTGAAGACATTGAAGAGACATGTTGTCAAGCTATTTATCTTATAAATAAAAAAAAAATTTAGTTTCCGTTTAAAATCAATTTTTCTGTGTAATTCTAGGAACTTTTCAAGTTTATTATTTGTTTTATTTTAATTAAGGCGAAATAATGGTTTAAAATTTATTTAATTTTTATTATTAATAAATTCTTAAAAAATCAATTGTTAAGTAAAGATACTTAATCCCATACTTTAGTTTGAAATGGGATTATTCATAATAATTCATGTATAATGTACAAGGTGGGCCAAAAGTCACGCTTGTGTATAAAAATTGAATAACTCTTTCGTTTATATATTTTTTTCAGATTTTATAAATTGAAGTCTTTTACCCCAACATGCAAAATTACACTAAAGAGCAACGAACCAAAGTATACTTTCCCAATCACTTTTCAATTTTACAGACTTTTTTTTTACATAATTACTGAACAAGTTAATTATGAATAATAAAGCATATATTTCCATCTTAATGGATGTGAATAAGCATAATATGTGATTTTGAGTTACTGCAAGCCCCAGAGTTGTTTACCAGTGACAATTAAACTCCCTCAAATGTACAGCATGATTAGGTGTGGCATCACAAAGGGTTTTAGTGCCCCATACTTCTTTAGGAATAATGTTGACAATGCTGTGACAATAAATGGGGGCAGGTATCGTACTATGATTAATAATTTTATGCGCTCTGTAGAAGCCTACAATTTTTACCAACAGTTAGGAGCAACAACACGTACGGCTCGTGTCACAATTACTCTTCTAAGTGAAATTTTTGATGAATAAATTATGCCAAGAAATTCAGGATATAATTTTACCTGCAACTGATTATTTCCTATGCAGTTATCTCAAAGAACGAGTATATGTGAACAAGCCTCAAGCTATAGAGCAGCTACAAAGCACAATATTTAAACTGTGAATAGGACAATAGAGTCTGCTACTTTGCACGATGTTCATACTATATTTTAAAAAAGAAAACCATAAAATAACAATAAGCAAAAAGCTATTAAATTTTTACACTCAGGCGTGACTTTTGGACCACTCTGCACTTATACTTTTTTAATTATATCTTATAACAAAAGTGAATTAAATTATTCTTTGTTAAATCTTCTCTGTTAGGAGTAAAATTCATCTAAATTCAGTATTTAAATTTTAAAACTATTATTTAACATGTACAGTTAACGTGATTTCGTTTGAATACTATTTGCTAGCAATAGTTTGCGTGATTTTCCATTAATTGAATTAATACACAGCCTTTATAGTTCTAAAATTTTCTAAGTTTATCAATAATTTTAAATAATTCTTATAATACATAATTCTTACGCAAGTATAGATATATTAAAAACATATCTTATTAGCAAATTGAATTGAAAAAGAAGATAAGTACTAAAATTTAAGTAAACTTAACGTACCCAAGCGTATAATAAATTTTGTTCAAATTTAATACGTAAACATTTAAACTATTGTGATTTCGTTCTATATGGTATAATTAAATAAAATTTTCTTCATATTTAATATAAAATAATTTAATAAATAAATATTTATTTTAAATACAAGGTTTCAAGCCAGATATAACTAGAAAGTTACCATTGAACACCTTTTATTTACAAAAAAAAATTATTCCATTTCTTATCGAGACAATAATTATGAAAAAATGATAACAAATAATTTGCAACTCTATGTTGTATATGGAATATTGCGAATTAAAAAATTTCTTTACAATATATTTAAAATATGTGAAAGCTTTAGTTATTACAATCTAATTTTCAGTTACTAGAATGATATTAAAAACATTGTATCCACCTTTCACTCAAATAACACATGGTAACATTATGTTTTCTAATATTTAATATAATTGAATTAATCTTAAATATTGAATTTAATCTAATTAATACATTAAGTTATAATACTTATCAATTTTTTAAATATGCTTAAAAGTATGTATCGGTTACTTATCCAATTTAATAATCATTATTTCAATAAAAATTCGGATATAAAAGAAAATTAATATAAAAATATGTATTAAAACGTGTTTTTTTTTTTTTAATTAAATAAATATTTAATATAGGTAAACAATATATTATATTTAATTTTTATTATGAATTGTATTGATACCATATTGTATTATATTATGTATTTTATTTACACTAAACCTATATGTGATTAGATTAATCCAACAGATACATGTATTTCACATGTGCTGTTGCAGACTGGGAAACTCTTAAAATAAATAACCATATAGAAACATGTGACTTAATTTATAACAAAAATTTATTATGTTTTTGTATTGCAAATTATAATTTATAATGTATATACCTATACTGTATATAATACCATGTTTTATGAACTTGACCTTTGGAATTGGAGTCAAAACACAAAAAAAAAAAAAAACTAATGTGAATAACACAATTGTAAAATCAATAAAACATTCAAGAATTATATTTATGAAGTTAATAAACTTTATTGCATAGACTGGGCATATATTTGCAAAAAAAATAAAACACTCTCTCGAATTTGCGAATTTTATGTATTCACTTTCTGCAATAAATTTCATACTGAAATTTATATTTATATTAATAGTTGATGATTTATAATTAGAGTTTATTTAATAGATACTTTGAATAGAATTATAAATGAGAAAATATATCAAAATGAGCATATATATATAATTAACATTTTAAAGATTTAAGATTTAAAAACGTTTCACTTTCAAACTATTCCACAGTTCATTTGAGTTTCTAAACAGTAAATAGGGTCCCAAAAGGTTAATTTTTCAAATATTGATAAATTTTCAAAAAATTGGAAATATTAAAATATATAAAATTTTCTAATCAAAGGTGCAGTTTTGACGTATTGTGATTGGCCAAAGTGACGTAGTTATTTTTAATGTCAAATTATCCTTCATTTGTGTACAAATTTCTGTTTTATACCGCACATTTATCTATGGAGTCTCTAATTTTTTATTCTGTTTGATAATATTTAACTAATAAATATATTACGATAATTTAATTGAATTCCCTTTGAATAAAATTATATTTAAAAATTGAAAGATTGTAATGTGTAATGGTTGTATTGAATTCATTCATTATAGTCAAAAATGTTAGATTTAGCTCCGTAGTATAGTTTTAACTCAATTTTCTGATTTTCAAACTATGAAACCATAACTATTTTTTAAATTTAATTAACTTTTTAAAATTTTATTTCTTAAAGTTCCATTTTCAAAACATATTTGACTCAATCATGATTTTTTGATTAAGTTTTTGATATTAATATTTGTCAAAATTAAAAAAATCAACTTAGGCCTCGGTCATGCAAACAGATAGCGAACGATTTTTTCTGCGGGCGTTTTTTCTTTAAAAATTTCAAACATTTTGGTGATAAAAGCGATAAGTGAAAACGCGCGCTAAATTTCTGCGTCTTCGAAACTTTAATCAGAAAATAATATATGATTTGTTACGAAATCTGGACTTTTAAAATTTGACATTTATTTTAAAATTCGCAAAATTTAAAAAATAAAACTTAATTTAAATACAATATTTTAATTGAGCGTGCGAATAAATTCGAAAATTTCAAAATCCAACATTTTAAATTCTGACATTTAAAATCGTGACATATAAAATTTTTGACGTTTGAAATTTCGTTATTCAAAATTCTCATATTTCAAAATACGGCGGCGGTTAAAAAATTTCTATATTACTTTAATAGATTTTAGTAATTTTATTCAAAGATTTCTGTTATTGAAAAAGATTTAAAAAGTAATAAATAATGATGTTTTTTACTTCTATTCATTTTGTTTGACCTCAGTTAATGTAAAGATTTAAATGCCTACTTTTTGCCTGCGATATGAATTTATATGAAAATTTCTATGCAACTATTTAAAAGCTGTCTCTGCTTTACTTCACACTAATAAAATAGAGGCACAGTATATTATAAATTCATAGACAAATAAAATATTTAAGTTAGTAAAGGCTTTATAAATTATTAAGTAATTGATTACAAAATTTACAATACTAAATTTTTGTTTGTTGAGTTAGAATAAGGTAAAAGACAATAATGTTTTTATTATGTCCAGGAGGCAATTATGGTGTAGATTTGCATGAACCCATTTAAAAGCTACTTTTATTGTATATTAAATTAATAACATATTAAATGTAAACATATTTAAAACAATTCAGTCATTAAAATATTTTTAGATAGTAACTTCAAATTTTCTTTTATTTACGTCGAATAAATTTTAGGGCATTCATGGTCATAATATGCCCAATAAGCATTTTACGTACAAAGTTGCATGTAGCCATTTTTAAGGCACAGGCAGACTTTGTTTGACGGTCTAGTTAGTATAATTAAAGAATTCTTAAAAAAAACCTGTTTTTTTTATCAATATAATCCCTTCAATTAAGATTTTGAACTGCGAGGGAATATCAAAGATAAATGGGAGAATTCCAAATAATTCTAAATATACTAAATACAATTTATTCACAAAAAAATTAATTATTTTTTAATATCTGTAATCTGTTTAGAAAGTAATAAAACTTAAAATAAAAAAAAACATTTGAATAAATAAAATTTTAAACATCAGATGTAGTTTAAATAAAAGATTCTGAAAAATTTAGATTAAAAATAATTTAAGCTTTCGTTAAGATAACCCCCGAACTATTCAATTGAAAAATATCAACACAGGATCACATGGAAACTATATGCCGATAGTTTCTGTTCAATTTATTATGATAGAATCTTTTCCATTCTTATCATCTTCAAAATAAGTTTTTTTTGTGTAAATAATAGTGAACCTGACCTGTAATTTTGTTTTTTTTTTGCTTGAATTTCTTTTGAAAAAAAGTGAAAATAAAATTTCTTTGCAAGGGGGCAAAATTAGAATGAAAAGAAGTGTGATTAAATTGGATTTATTCCAAAAAAAAAATTTGACGTTTTCAGAAGAAATTATACAAGAAATGATAAATCCAACTAAATAAGAAGAAAATCTGATTTATTTTTTTTTTTTTTTATTTACAATGAAAACTTTTAATATACTCAAGGCCTCATTTTCATGAAATGGACGTCACACAGTAAAAGACTTTCTATATAAAATGTCACTTTTAAAATAAATTATATTTTGTATTTTCTGTATTAAAATAAAAATCACAGGAATATTAATTGAAACATTTTAATTTGAATTTTATATTTTTATTAAATGTATATTTTTTTTTTTCAAATTAAATTGTACTAATATGAATATGATATTAAATTAATATATCATTAAAATTAAATATTTCCTCATTAAATATAATTTTAGCACTTTTTTATTTGGCGTATGGAAATAAAAGGCGTATAATCATATGAAATTAATAAGACAGTTCAATAAAAAATGGTGCAAAAAAAAAAAAAAAAAATCAGGAAACTGTTACTTTTCGTAGTTCTACTTTTTGCAAAAAAAAATTTAGATTACCTGGCTTATTTACTTGTACTAAATATTTACACATATATATTCGGTATTCATCAAAAAAACCAAATTTTTTTGGTTTTCATTTGTTCAAATCAGAAATTAACAAGTCTACTTATGAAATTAGTAAGCATATAATAATGCTAACTCTTTTCATGTTAGCATAATTCTAAAGCTAATATTTATATAAACTTAAAGATATAGACTTTGAACCTTTTTAATGAAATGAAAAAATTCGAATTTACTAAGTAGTACAGGCCAATGCTTGTAAAATTAATTCATATTTTAAAAGTTTAACATCCTACACTTGTAACAATGAAATAAGATAAAGAACCAGGGTCAACAACCTTAAGTAATTAATTACGCACCTAAATGATTATATGAGCATTTTTAAAACTGTAATAGCTGCTGTAAAACTTAAGAATTTTAAATATTTATTATTAAGATCTAATAAAACTGTTTATTTAACTAATATACAACTTTATAGATATTGCAATATATTACGCAAAAATAATTATTAATTTGACCTTTGGTAATTTTTAATAAAACGTAATTTGGGAAAATTTTACAAATTTGTTGTGTATATGGAAAAATTATCACTTTTCATGTAAGTGATAAATGGATGATAAAAAAAAAATTAATATATTTATTTTAATAGTATTAAATTAATTCTATGTATATACAAAATTACAATTGCGGAAATGTAAATTGAAATTAAATACTATTTGATCAAAAAAAATTTATAACAAAGTTACATATAAAAATAAGCTCTTTATACGTTTATTAATTTAGATGTTATAATTATTGATTATAATTTGTTGTGTAAATTGACAAATATTAAATATTTAATTAGAATATATTATAGAATCAACTTGTAAATATTCTCAAGTTTGAATGGGTTTAATCAAATATTTAACTTTTTTTTTTGTAAAATATTAAAAAAAAAATTGTAATAGATTAAACTATGATCGCTTCTGGGTTAATTGGAAATCTTCTACGAAAATGGGTTAATTCGTTGAGCGTTGAAAAAACATATTTATAAAATAGGCTTTGGTTGAAATAAAGCAGTTCTGTGTTAAATTAAGATCAAAAGACTCTTTCACCAATCGAAATTTCACCAAAATTCTTTTCTCAATCGTTGGGCCGAAATGGGTTAAAAACTTCCCAGTTCATTTTTATAATTAACTTCACTCTCAAAGAGCACATATCTAAAGATAACTTTTCAATACACTGTATACATATATACAAAACTTATAAAACAATTTATCAAACCATCTTTAATTAATAGACAAAAAACGAAAAAAAATCACTTGCGCTGCAATGAGTTAACAGATTCAAAATTCGAGTTGAAATTTTTTTTTAAAATAGATTTCATACGCGAAAAAATTTAATTTAATAGTATTTATGTATCTGAAAATAAGTCGAACCATTAACCGAGGATGAATCTTAACACTATAAAATTGTTGTATCGAAAGAAGGTTAATCATTTGTAAAAACGTTTCTATAGAAACGAATATTCCAAAGTTATTGGATTAGAATCAGATAAACAACTGCAATTCAAATGATCGTAAAATATTATGCATTTTTATATAAAAGATTAAAGCGGCCTTCAACTTATTGAACATGACAACATACCTACTAAAATTCACCCATTAATTAAAAAAATATTTAAATTGGAGTAAGCTAATCAAATGTATTCCTATCTAATTAGAATTTAGTAAATTATAAATTAATAAAAAGTTCATAAAAAATTTTTTTAAGTTAAAAAATATAAGATAAGATAAAGTAAAAAAAATGTCTAAAGTTTTTTTTTAAATACATATAAAATTTCAAAAGCCCAAAGCTCCTTTATTTAACTTTATTGAATAATATAATACGTCCTTAACTATGAGTAATTGTTTTACATTAGAATATCCAAAACAAAAAAAAAACACCCCCTGTACTATATTATACTATATTGTAAACAATCATTTTATCAAGTTTATGTAAATTGTAAATTTTTACAATAAATATCACACATTATGTATGTATGTATGGATTTGTACAATATGTCAGTATAATACGTTATAGATATTGAATAACTTCTTATCACGAGCTTGATAAGCAAATTTATTACTATTTATCAAATTGTCTTATGATAATATAAAATAATTTATATAATAAATTTTTTATGATCATGTGTTTTATAATAAATTATAATTTATCAGGTGGTTAAAAATTACCGGACTTTTAAACCTCTTTCCGTTATTACCATTTTATTTTTCCTATTAAATTATGTAGGTAGTCTACAGATCAAGTGTTTCGTTATAATTTTGTTAAATATTACGATAAGTTTATTTTCATTAATGATTCAAAAAAACTAATCAAGCCATCAAAATAAAAACAAAATATATTTTTCATTCATAAATTTTGTTAACTAAATAATTAATAAATAAGTTTTTAAAAATAAAAGTATTAATAATTAAAAGTACTCCAATTGTAAATAATCTTTTACAAGTCTTACCTGACTCAGATTGTATTTTAAACTATATAATAGAAATTTAAATGAAAATTCTCAGAAAAAAATATTATCAAAATTAATTAGGTTTGATTAGAGAGGGCTAATAAATTATTGATAGGATAATCTTTATATTATTATAGGATGTATATTATAGGTAATAATATAATGATAAGTAATAGGATAATATTTATTGATAAGTATTTAAATTTTATTTTTATTAATAAAAAATCTTAGACATTTAGAAATTCGATTGTCGAAAAGACCGGGAACTTAATAACAACACTATAAAATAATAAAACAATGTGAAAACAACTTAATTATAATATAATAAAAGTATTAATTTTACATGGTTTAATTGTAGGTGATATAATATTTTATTTGGATTATATTTTCCTGAATAATTAATGTTTTTGAATCGATACAGGGCCAGAACTCCAAGGGTCATAAGTCCCAGTGTGGTGGGTCATAACTCCCTTATACAGTTCTCAGCTGACATTATATAATATCAATTATATAATATCAGTGACGGGTACACATTTTGGGGTTGGATTCGACATCAGAGTACCTATTCCCTTTTTCCAAAATTAAGAAATAACCATAATTTTACATTTAGACTACATTTTGAAAGTCTATATTATGCAAAAAAGGTAATCCTGATTTTGTAACCAAAGTCTCCCACACATGAATTCATAAATACTCTGGAAGAAGAGACAACTTTGATTTTTAACAAACCTAAATATGCTTCCTAATATAGTATCTTATCTCGCATAGACAAATATATAAATACATATTGTTGTACATCTAATATTTTACTTATATATATTTTTATATTATCATACTTTAAATTATAAAGATCAGAAAAGACTTTTTATTTCAAAATTTTGACTTTAATCGCTCAATCACACAACTAAATGGTTTTATAACTCAAAATTTAATAAAGGGAGTTGTTATTAATCACTCAATGGGTCATAGATCCCTAAATGAACTACTTATTTAATAAATGGAGTTATAACTCACTTAATAGGTCATAACTCCCTAAATGGATTTATAACCCACTTGTAAAGGGAGTTATGTCCCACTAAGTGACTTATAAGAGTCCCTAAGGGATTTATGTCCCTGGGAGTTCTGACCCTGCATCTTTTGAATCATATTTGTTTTTAAAATCATTTCCAATTAATTTGTTTACTTTTTGAAAAAATTTTTTTCTATTCTAAGTTCCGACACGTAATGTGCCATGCGTGCACTGAAATTATGTGTTCCGTATTTTAAAGATCAAAAGATTTTTATAATGAATAAAGTATATAAAAATAACTTAATAATTTTAAATAATAAAATGATTTGATTCTATACATTCAGTCTGATCAACATACTATAAGATTTTTCCAATAAGTTTGGTCAAACTAATCAATTCTATCCCATATTTTATAAATTATTTTAGAATATTTGCAAAAAAAAATTTAATTGCTCAATAATTTAACAAATAGAAATGATTCATATATTTAAATGTTGAGTATAGTGTTCTTAAAATATATTTACTTAATATTTTATAAAGAAAATTAACAAGTAAAAAATTATGAAGTTTATGAATGAAATTGACACGTAATTTTCACCCAAATATACACGTTTACAACTAGTGATTTGAAATAATATTATATTATGAAGACTTTGAAATATGAATATGTTATTATTTTTAATTAATTTAATATTCATAATTTAATAAATATTTTGTTTTTACCGTAATTTATAGGTAATTCTTTGTTTTTATAGCTGTACATTAAACATTAACGTGACCTAGTGACTAATTTATTGTTTATTACTTTACTTTAAAATCGCTCAGACAGTGAGTGACAGTTAGTGAGCGTTTTTTCTGTGAACGATATTTTAATGAGTGAGTATTTTTGCTATTGATGATATAATTATTTTGAGCTATAAGTTAATCGCTCTGCAGTTTGTATGACCCTTTTCTAAAACATCAGGGCACAGTTTTCGAATTTGTGATGGATGTGTCAAAAAAGTTTATAAATATATGACCATATGACTTAGATCATCGTGTGTATGACATTTTAAAAAATTTATTTATTTATTTATTTGTAGTACCAGACAAATAGTAAATATTGCCTGATAATATTAAGCCTTTGCCAACTTGACATTTGTACTTATTATTAAATTATTGTAATATACACTATATTTTTTTTTTATTAGATATGATCCAACCAAGATTTGAACCCGATTGAAAAGCCGCAACTTTACCACTGAGCTATCGGTCAGATGTTTTAGAAAAGTACCTATGTTTTTTAAGTCTTAAGATCCAAATTTATTTTTAACTTATTTTAACGAATAGATTCCATTATAATTTCTTAAAAGTATCTTTTAGTATTTTCACTTTAAATAAGAAAAAACTTTCAATTATCGCCTTGAACTCAACCTTGATTTCACTTTAAAATTTTATTTTGTACTATTTAAAACAAAGTGAACAACAATTTATAAAAAATTTTAAAAATGAAAAATTGTATTCAATTTGAAATTATAATAATTTAAATATGTAAAGGATTTACCTTAAATATAAATTAAATAAAAATATATATAATATATTTAATTGGGTTTTTGTGGTTATGTTATTAACATATCAATTAGGTGCTATTCATAAAAAATCCCCCAAAAATTAAATATTAAATAAATAAAAAAAAAAACTCAAAACTAATTAATATTATAAATATTTTAATGAATAATCAACGTCATATTTTGGCACTTGACCAAAGAAACCACTTTCATAATATACGCAGCGCAAACAAAAACTACAGAAGTACCCACATACATATATATAAATATATATGTTATATTTAAGTGTGTTTTTTAAACATTCAATTGATACTTCAATGTGTCAAATAAGGAGTCTCCACACGCTAGATATAGTCAGTAAATTGTATCCTCTTATAATTAAATTATGATAATCAAACCAATTGAGATTTGAGTTGACTATCGTTACAGGTTATAAATATATTAGATGTAAGACAAAGACTCAAGACTTATAATTTGTTAACCCATATAGGCACGGTGATTACTTTAAAAAAATGTTTGAAGCTAATTATATCCAATTTTATGAATGCAGCTTTGATCAAATTTTTTAAAATAATTGGAGTTCCGTTAACCTATTCCGGCTCCATTTACCATATGTAATTGACATTTACACCTTGTGTAATTTTTGTGTTGATTTTTTTCAATAACATCAATTTCAATTGAAACCCATTGAGAGGCATAGCAAACCGCACCAGGCACCTGTTATTTTCTAATAAATTCATAAAAATCATAAAACATTTTATTAAACAAGAGATCAATTGTAATATTATTTCCTCAATGTGTTTTTGTTTTCTTAAAAGATGGGTCATGGCTCTTGTTTGTTGTTGTTGTTTTTTTTAGTATAAATAAAAAATAAATTTAAATATAAAAAATTAAAAAAAAAAACACACAAGAGGTAGAGAAAAACAAAATTAAAAATATTGACGTCATTAAAATTTAAAAACATATACTATACAATAACTACAGTCTACAAGTAAACAAATAAACTAATGTATAAGGAAAACAAAAACAAATCTTATAAATTAATTCCGCGAAAATGTTTAACACAATATTTTAAAACCTAAGCAACATAAATTTTTAATATCGCGCTCAGATACAATTCTTGTTTTTCAAAAAAATTTTTTGTAATGTACACAATATGTTTGTTTTCAATTCGAATTGTTTTGTTTGAAACTGAGATCTTAATTTTATAGATAAAGTGAAATCGAATGATTAAAATATAATATTGTTATGAAATTGAATCTTGGCGCCTTTTAAAAATTGTAAAATTGAAAAAGTACTGATAAAAATTCTTATAAAATTCATTGTAGTTGTGATTGAAAAAAAATTCCATCTCCGGCTGAAAACTATGAAAATTTTTAAATTTTTTTAGTGAAAGTAATCAATATTGAGATTATTCAAAAAAAAAACTTAATTGAGAATAAAAAAGTTGACAATATTAAAGTAAAATTAAAAAAAACATGTTTTGCGAAAAACAATCGTTAAGAAAATACAAATTTTTTATTTTGGGGCGTGTGCGCGGAGGTATTCGCTTTATTTGGAATCCAACTTAAGTTGACATTTGGCCATCTCGATCTCACTTCTGTAGTTTATTTATAAAATAAATGAGATTTGACATTTTGAAATGTCAAAATAAATTTTATTTTGTTTTTATTTTATTATTTGATATACCTAATATTATTGTTATTGTTTGTAATTAAAAAAAAAATTATTAATTAAATTTTATAAAATAAAAATAAATTATACGAATGTTGACAGTTCTTTAGAAAAATTGAAGCTCTAGTTTATTCTGATTGTGTTTATGTTTTGACTTTTTTTTTTACTGGGACCTCCACGTGCTAACCGTTTAATGTTATAGACTCAACTGCCTTACTATATACGTGCATGTCAGACCAGGGGAAATATTATATTCTTATTAGAACTGATCAAATGAATTTCACATACAATTTACATGAGATAGTACTATGCCTTATAACATGTAGAAATGTCTTAGATTTTCAATAGATACAATTCTGTTTTATATATATTGTAATTATATTGTAATAACCAAATATTAAAGTTATATGGTATTCTATATCTGTGAGTTATATTATTCAATTAAATTATTTGTTTTTATTGTTATATTAATGTATTTTTTATCAATGATATATAATTATTAATTATTGATTAAGTCATTAATTTGAACCCAATGGCGAATGGTAGCTGAGTCGAGTCGAAAACAAGATAAAAGTTTTTACATTCACTGGGATTCGAACCCTGGCCTTTCGCATGAAAGTTCGGCACTCTAACCACTGTGTCACTCAGCCGTTTTTTTGAAAATCAACTGAAGAAAAACTAGTACAAAAGTCATAAAACCATCGTTAATTATATTAATATAAAATTTCAAATTTAAACAAGATCAAGTCTTAAATATTAATTGGTACCAATCTGGTATTTTTCGTATTTTGTTATAATAGCTTAAATAATAATCATAGTTTTAGTTAAAAGATTTTGAATAGAGAGAAGATTTCAAATAAAGAATAATGGTGAACATTAGTTTTTTAAATAAAATGACAATTGTATGTATAAAAAATAATTCTAAACACCTTTGCACAAATACTTCTAAACAGACCATGAACAGACACATATCTAAGTACGTCTATAGACACATATCTAAGTACGTCTATAAAATTTATAAGATATTTTATTAACAAAATATATCTATATATACTAGTGTCACAAGTACCCATTAAAACATTACAATTTTTTTTTGAAGGCAATCAAAATTAAACTTCAATAAGACCTTCTCAATAAGGCATTTTCGTGATGTTAAAATAACATTTGCACGACTGTTTAAAAAAAATGTTTCGAATTTCTGACGTCATATATTTATGTTTGCATAATTAATTTGAAATAAAAACGAAATTAAAATACTTACTTTAATATAAAACAAATTTGATCTTATTGTGTACGCCCATTTGATTATTACAAAAAATTATATTCAATTGAAATTATGTGGCGCAAGAATTGTTGAACGAAAGTAAGTATACGGAAATATGATGTATTATTAAAAACTTTTCATATATGTATGTATTATATAATTAATGACGTCAATTTTTTTTTTAAATTTTAATTTAAATTTTTTTTAATTTTGATTTTAGATAAAACGAGAAAGAGTAGACTGTGTAACTCTGGGATACCTCTATGACCGTAATAATTGCATTATATCATCCGGTTAATTACTTTTGACAAAATTTTAAATGCATCAATTATTAGGCTTTTAGTTATATGAAAAAGAAAATATAAGTTGCAAGGCAGCTCTTTGAACCTCTTTCACTACACCAACTATATTTTATTCAAACGTTGGCCATTAAAGTTAACTATTATTGACACAGATTAATACCCATATAAAAGAAGAAGTTGCAAGACAGCTACTCAAACCCACAGCAGTAGACGAATCAAAGTTTACACAAACTTTGGAAAAATTTCAGACACGTAAAGGTAAAGACTAATGCTTATAAAAAAATGGAAATTACTCGAACCTCCTTGAATTTAATTGAACGAATTTGTGAAACTTTCAAAATCTTACCGTCTTTATTTTTTGAGTTATCATGGGGACGGACGGATATACATATCTAAATCGATCTATTTTTCGATTCTAATCCGATCCATACCTTTGAGTCTATATCTACCCAGCCTCCTTCTCTGCGTCACAAACGTAATGGCAAATTTAGTATACTCTTTCTACCTATAATCATACGGGTATAACTAATAATACAATAATAAACAAGTATAATAACAGCTGTCGCCATGATCCATCTTAAGTATACCGGAGAAAATTCAAAATAAATTTTTTTTTAAACAAAGCAATTTTTTTTATTAATTTTGTTTATTTTTAAATTTCAAAAATAATTTTAATGGCTTCTTGTTTGTAATTAAATTTCAAATAACTGCCATATAAGTCTTATGTTAATAATATTTTAATTAAAATTAGAATTAAAGGTGTGAAGAGTTTAACAGTGAAGCAGCATTTTATCTCAATTTAACTACATTTTTTTTTTTAAATAGGAATATTTTTCACCTTGGTAAGCTTCCTGTCAGTTCTCAGCCCTGTAAAAGATTACTTAAATTAAATTGGACTAACTGGACACAATTATGCGGCTTTTCCCTAAATGAAAAAGAAAAAACAGAGCATCTACTCTGTAGCAGAGGGGTGGAAGTGGAATATTAGGTTTTTATAAAACTCTTAAACTGTTGTACGATAAGGCAGCAGTATATGATTAATAGCTTTAAAGGTCGCACTGCTCTTATGTATTTCTTTTTAAAGAACATATGTCAAATGTTGCGTCACTATTCAATGTAATAAATTATAAATAGAAGCACATATATAAGTATGCTAAAAGAACATGTGTTTGATGTAAACAAAAGAATCATTAAATGTGTAGCATAGCCTTTAAGAAGTATCCAGGGGTTATATTTAGACAATAATCTTAAAATGAGATATGGAAAAGTGTGACGGCTTAAATTGACGCTGTAGCGATTTTAAAAAATAAATAATTAAATAAAATTACAGTTATTTAAAAAAAAAAACAGTCTTAAAATGTAATTTGGGAGAGTGTGTAAAAGAATTTATGAATTAAAAACGTATATGAAACTTATATTAGATTAGAATATTAGATGAAATAAAACATATGATGTTTACATATTTTTTTGATCATATGCCAAATATGACGTCGATTATTCACCAAAATATTTATAATATTAAATTGAATGTACAGATATATCTTATTTTTTATAATTTTTTTTTTAATTTTCATGGGTGTGTGAATGAAAATTAAAAACAAAAGAACAAAAAAATATATCAAATACATTGTTTATAATGTATAGGTTTTTTTTATAATATATGTTTATATATAGATGTTATTTATATAGATTATGTCACACCATATGGAAAATTTCGCCAAATATTTATTTAATTATTTATTAATAATTTTTTAATTTTTTTATTAGATATCTTTGATTTGAAATGGGATACAAATTAATAGAAAAGAACCCGCTTTGGTACAGGACAAATTATATTCTTATTATTAAAATTGATCTTAATGAAATCCATAAACTATTGTACTAAGTAAAATGTAGTACAAGTCGTATAATATATGTATATCTAGAACTTCTTAACTTCTTAAATTCATACCGCTAAGATACAATTCTGTTTGTATTATAAACTTTTATATATATCAGTGAGTTATATTTTTAAATTAAATTATTTTTATATATTCTTTCTTTGTTTGTATATTTTCATAAAATACTTACTTACTTACTGGATTCTAGAACCCCTGGTGGGCAATAGGGCGTCAACAAATCCTTTCCACCTTTCACGATTCTTAGTAATTGCTTTTAGCTGTAACCACGTTTTGCGTTGCGCTTCTGCCTCTTTCAAAACATTACTTGTCCATGTACGTCTGCAACTTGATATTGGTGATTACCTTCCATGTTTCACAGCCGTATATAAGTACTGATTTGACGTTTGTTTCAAATATTTTTAGCTTTGTACATGGCGATATTATTTGACTGCTATATGTTTGTTAGAGTTCCAAAAGTAGCTCTAGCTTTATTTATTCTGCTGTCAACATCAACTTCCGTTTCCCCATTTGTTGTCACCATGCTTCCCAAATAATTGAACTGCTCTACTTCTTCAAATTGACTTTATTTTAGTAGAATTTGCTGATGTGCTGAGTGCTCTGTACGCAGGCTTTTGGTCTTAACTGCATTTATTGTTAGACCATCTCGTTTTCCATATGTGTTCAAATTTTGGCACATTTCGTTCAGACCATTTATTGTGTGTGCCATGAAAACTACATCATCAGCATAATCTAAGTGGCTTAAATGTTTTACTAGTCGCCACTGAATGCCATAACTCTCATCTACGGCTACGGTTGCGGTTAAGATTTCGTCCATCACAACCAAAAATAATATAGGCGAAACATACAGCCTTGCCTTATACCCTGCTGCACCTCAAACGACTCAGTCAACTGTCCATTGTGTTTCATAAAATATGCATACAAATATTATTTTAAATATATTTATTATTTATTTTTATTATAGTACCGTTTAATCTAAACTCAAACATGAGCTGGGTCGGATTGAAACATAAGATAAAAGTTTTTTTCATTTTTACCTTTGATTCGAACCCGAGCTTTTTTTTAAATATAAACTAATAAAATTCACATGCATATAAATCGGTAGGTCACAGGTGAGATTATCTATAAGATATTATCAATATAAATAATATTTACTACATAATATTATTATCAATAACAATTTATTAATATAAATACATGGGTCATTGCCAATTAAAACGTCTTTTTCGTGTCTCTCAAGTTTATCGTTTTATAAATTACTAAAAATATATAACTATACACACAAACTATAGTTAAATTGTAAAGTTTGATGCATTCAATAAAAAAAAACAATGTAACGACAAAATTTCAAAATTTTAAATTCCAGTTTACTCTTATCTTTTTACACTTCCCACATTACTCTCATGTAAAATAATTTGTCTCCATCAAAATTTTCAATATATTTTATAAAAAAAAAACTTATTGTTGTTCTAAGGTATAAAAATTAATAACTACATCGTAATAATTATGTTATCTACATTTTATGCATATTTATAATTATCTTATTGTCTTTTCCTATTAGTCATTTTTTTTGCATTTTAATTTTGTCTCAACTGCATAACATGAGTGTTACGTTTTTAGAGAATATTACAAAAATCTAATAAAATATTAAATATAAATATTTAAGAATAGTGCATAGATAAATTTAAACTATTTAGATCTTAATATAAATTGTGATATAAAAATTTGTTTTGTAAAAGTAAAGATTTCGATAATTAAAACTTTTGAGTATGGTAAGTACAAAAAATAAAACATGAGTGTTACGTATTTTTTTTTAAATATGTTTAAATATATAAATTAAATTGAATGCAAATTAAATACAATAAGTGCGAAACAAAACTTTTTGCATTATCAATTTTTGTATTTTGATATTACAATATCCGTAATTAGAATATATCGTAAAAAAAAACATGAGTGTTACATCAGTATATGTATGGATTTAAAGATAACACTCATGTAAAAAATCTCTAAAATGTTATATATTTCGCTAACTACTTTTATAAAAGGTTCCAATTTTTATATCTAAGTAAAATAATAATTGTAGTATAGTTTCCAATATTTAAGACTTTAAAAAAAATTAATTTTATTATTTCAAATTTTAAGACCGAAAGACATTTTTTTTGGCAATGACCCACATACATATTATATTTTACGATTATTTGTGTGTATAGAAATCACCTGGTCTCAACGTGTATTTTTTATTGAAAATTACGTGCCATATTCATTCATAAAAATAATAATAATGGTGTTACTTATAAAATAAAAGCTCTTTGAAAATTAAAAAAACATTTTCCAAATTTGTAATGATTCATTTATTTTGGTAAAATTAAATTATTATTATATTATAAAGCCATTTAAATTTTGATTTAAAATAAAAAAAAAAAAAAAACATACACAAAAAATTAATATGTGGGTTTAAATCTGATGTATAATTATTATTTATAATATAATTTTTTAGCTAAGACTAGGGTTATAAAAACTGTAGTCTATATAGAATCAGTAATTTTAAATTAGATTATGATTAAAATTAAAGTTATTTCGTTTTTAAAAGGCAGACAGAGTATTATCAAAAAAATTGTAAATAAGAAAAGATATTTTTAGATTAAAATGATAAAAAAATTTATGGAATGTGCGCTAATTATAGAAATATCGGAATTCTAAAAATTTTTAAAATAATGTTATTTACAAAATATATCTGGATATTAAATATTTATTTACATTTTTAAAAAAACTCGAGTTAAATTTTTGGAGAGGTCTGCATTATACTAGAAAGAAAATTAGTGACAAAAGTTATTAATTTTCTTTACAAATCCCCTTTGGGACCAAATATATAACCAAAAATATAAAATTTTAAAGGCCCATAAGAGGTTACAAGTTAAAAGACATGTAATAAATAAGTAATTAAATGAGTCGATGTCGATGAAACCGACTTTTTAATACTCCACACCTGAAAAATTCAATTTATATCTTTACTAATTCCAAAATTGTTAGGTTTAGGGAGCCGTATGGCAGCTGTTAGACTAGTGGTTCCTATTAAATTCAAAAACATAAAGCAAAAAGAACAAAGATTTGTATCAAATTTGAAGCTTCTATCTTCATTGGTTTCGTATATAGATATGCTCGCCCTTGGTTCTTTGGAAAGCTTCCAGAATCCGAACCCATGGTCCTAATATCGCTAAATCGACACAGGAGGTGATGCTGATCGAATATATACTCATTCCATATCTTGCGTCCTTTGGGGGGTTACAAACCTATTTTAGATCTATGATTAACAAAGTAATAATTCATATAAATAACAAATTATATTTATAATAGAAGTTGCAGTCTTATACCATGTTCACACAATGAACTAGAACCAAGTTCTTCGAAGAAACCAGGTTCATACATGGTTTATAACAAGGTTTTTCATATTTAAAATTGCTGCCAAAATGAACCAGGATTTTGAAAGTCCTAGTTAAGTTTAAAGGCTATAACTAGAATTTTGATTAAAATTTTTTGATCTATTCGATTATTGTTTGCATTTTTTTACATCCCTACGTGATTTTGTTGTAAAATGTCATTATTAATTATTTTTAATAATAAACAAATAGCTGTTTTTTTTTTTTTTTTGGATTTTTTAATAATATGTCGTAATATTAAAATTTAAAATGTAAAAATAATATTACTTCAAGCAGTTAATAAATTTTTTCCTTGTTAATTTTTAATTTATTTTATTTAAAGTCAATTTTGTTTATTTACAGTCAAAAATATTGCTGTTATGGAAACGTCAAACAATACTAGGTTCACGCATAATCATAGTCTGAACGGATGATTTTAAAACTAGGCTATTTAGTAGGTTTTTTGTGTAGTATGAACATGATATTACACTCCTGTATTTTATTTTATCTTACTTCAATATAACTTATCAAATTTCTTTTAATCATTTATAAAATAAAGAAATTCGGTAGCAAAATTTCTATTACTAACACTTCACATTCCAGTTATTTTAGATAATTGTTTCTAGTCAATATTGAGAAACTAAAACTGGTTTTAATTAGTTTAACCGTATTCTAACTAGATCAATATGATTATAAAATTTTAAAATCAATCTAAAGTTCAAAATTATTAAGTATAGTCTTAATTAATAAGTTTGGAAAATCAAAATTCATGTCATATAGAACAAAAAAAAGTTGTTTTAAATACTTATCAAACCTATTAAAACGTTATCTTTATTAAATACATATTGTAATTTATTGATAACTTATCAACAATTTAGTTAAAGCTTATACCTATTAATTAATTAATAATGAATCTTTTTTTGTTATAAAATTTTTCTTGGAATTTTATTAAGTTTCTTGATATGAATTCAATATAATTTATTTAAATTGAAAGAATTTTCTTATCTAAATCATATGATAAGTAAATTTCCAATCAAATTATTATAATATTTTATATTAATAATTTAAAACTTACTTTAATTAGAAAAAAAAACTGATTAATTAAAATATTGGATTTTTTTTTTATGAATTAAAATGTAAAAACAGACAATGTGTAATTGTTTATTAAAATTTATTATTTATCAAACTCTCACTTATTATTCAAAGTCTAATTACTTAATTATACTTAGTGAATAAATTAACTAGAATTTGATTATAAAATTGATTTCATAGGAACTGTAAAACAATAATACCGGAAAAGATACTCAAGAATTCGATATATATTAATGACTTTTAAGTACTTAAATTTAATTATTAAATAATTAAAAATAAAAATTTGATTAAATATTCTAGTTAATTTTCTCTAAATACACAAAATAACTGTGTACAAAAATTTTCTTATCTAATTTATGTTAACAATTGTTGATTAATTCAAATACGTGTCATAATTTAACATATGTAAGTAGGGTACATGCAATAAGGCCAAATGAAAAAAGGCAAATTACACTTTTTTGGCTTTATTTCAATATCACATTTAAAATAAAACCAAAATCATAATTTCTTAATTTTTTGGTTTTATTTCATTTTTACAAATTTTTGAAAAATAAATAAAGCCAAAATTATAAAGAAATAAAGCCAAAAATATTTTAAACATTAGATAAATCAAATTTAGTATATTGTAGCTTTTTCCAGAATATTTATATATATATAAAAATCCAGATTATAATTATGTGAAAATACCAGATTCTGAATTAGGAGGATTTTTAGTACATAAATATTTGGGCAAAAGGGAATACCCTGTTTTGAATCCAATTCTAAAATCTCTTTTAATTCAAAAGTCCACATATTCATATCCAATCCACATAACATATATAAATATTCTGGAAATCGGCAATCCTGATTTTGAATGCAAGTCTATATATATATAAATATTCTGTAAGAGGGGAATACCCTGATTTTGAATCCAACTCTAAAATCCATCCTAATTCAGAATCTCACGTACACATATACACAAATATTCTGAAAAAATCGGACAACTCTACTTTTGAATACAACCAATAACAAATGTAATTTCACAAAATTTCTGAAAAATAACAATTCAATTGTTTGCACATTAAAAAAAAATTAGCAATTTAAAATAAAATCAATTTGGCTTTATTTCAATTTTTCATATAGAAGACCAAAAATTAAAAATTCGTTTTTTTGGCTTTATTCCAAATATTTAATTTTTTGGTCTTATTGCATGTACCCTGTAAGTATATCTAAAGATATTTTTATATATACAATTTGTATTAAAATAGTTGTAAATTTTTAATAACAGACATATAATACCTATAGGTACTTAATAACATTATAGGTACAATTAATTTACAATCATAAAACATAATATATTGTAGGTGTTTTTTTGATAACATTTTTTTCAAATATTTGTCATATGTAAAATCTGAATAACTGGATAGTTACGGAAAATATATTAGTAACAAAATTTGCACTTAAATCTAAGTTTGAATTGAACCTAATTAACCTTTTCTTATCTTGGTTTTTGAACTTTTTAAATTGATTTTTAGATTATATTTTATAAAAAAATTTTTTTTTTGAATAAATCCGTGCCATTTTTACTATAATTATTATAATTTTGATTTTTTTTTAGTAACTAAGAGTATGTTACTATGTTAGATTTGTGATATATTTTAAACTGAGAAAAATTTAAAAATATAAATTTTAAAATTAAATTATGTATGTGTTGGGAGTTAATTTTTATCGTATATTATTAGAAGAGCTTCTACTAAAAGGGTAGTTATTGGAAATTAGTAAAATAATTTGATTTATACTGATATCAATTGTTATAAATTAATTTAAAATTCTAGTATTATTGTACTTCTATAGCGTTGATTAATTTCAGTGTCCCTCGCAGCACTTTCTATTTGAAGTCGTATATAAATTAATATTGTAACGTTAAGAAACGTTAGAGCCGACTCCGACATTGGATCATGACATTAAATGAAGTTTAGTTGATTTATTTCAAAATAAGTTTTTAATAATATTTCCGTAATTGTAATTGCAAAGTTAAAAAATTGATAAAGAACATTTTTTTTGTATATCATCTATTAATAACATGAAAAATTATGATTTTTCGGAATTTTATCTAAGCACATGTATTTAGAAATTTTCCCAAATTACGCTTCAATTATTCTATATATATTAACAAAGATTAAATTTAATATAATCACGTGGTTTTATACGCGTCAAATGGGTTTTCTAATTTTTCCAATAATATGCGAAAAAATATTATTGGCTTATAGATTTAAATTAATTCGAAGTTTTAGAAAATTTCTAAGAATCTTGGGAATAAAAATGTTAAAGTTGGCTTTTTCAAGTATCAGATCAGTTATAAATACTCTAATTTAATTTCGGACGTATTTGAGCGTTGAAGCTGTCAATTACGCTTTAAAATGCTTTATGCAAATTATTTTCTACTGTCTATTATTTGATTGCGTCAAATTTTAAAATTGAAATTAAGCACTTAATTGAATTATTAATTAAATATTTGATTTAATTTGACGTTTTATTTATGACATCTATTTATGACATACTCTTAAGATTTAATATACAAAATCTATTATCTAGATAATGTGAGGTGACAAAAGAAGCAGATTAGTCCAGAGAAAAAACGTCAACATTTTTGACAGCTCTTAATCACAGACTGATTTGAAAAGGACTCCTAATATTCCACCACATTCGACCTCCCTTGAACTATAATTTGACGTAGCGTTTTGTCGTTTCATTCAAACTTGTATTAATATTCTTAAGTTATTGCGCATGCGTACAACATTTAATTTATGCGTGTGTTTAAGTTTTTTGATCCTGATCTAATTGGAATTTTCTGATTGTGAAATCGGAATATTCTAATTTTTTTCAAATAATTCGAATTTTCAATTTAAAGTTTGCAAATAACTTTTTATACACAAAAATTAATTTACAAATCCAAATTTGTACAAATTATGTTAAAAATTTTTTAAACATCAGTAGTCAGTGGTAGACATACTAATTTTTAATAAAATAAAAGAAAAAATGGATCAGATTTTATACTTTGAGATGCTAAAATCAATATTTAATCAAGGGAAATAATAAATCTACGCTTCTTTTTCGAATTCTAATATAAAAAAAATTTAAATTTAACCATGTTAGCCATAACTTTTTTCCCTCTTATTATGCCGGTTCATAAAATTTTATGAAATTTACGTCTGTTTCCAAATAAAAGTGTTAATAATTTTTTTTCATAAAATAGAAAAAACGAAACGTTTAATTCTGTTTAAATATTATATTATTCTATTAATATTCTTTTAATATTAAAATTAAATACATTTAAATAGGAAATAAGAAGAAGAGAAATCCATTATTAAAATTTAATATTAGGTATAAAGATTTTCATTTTAAAATCAAACAAAGCGACAAATTTATAAAAAAATATTTTAATAATTGATGTTCATTTCATACTAAAAAAAAATTATTTAATTTATTAAGAAAACGTTTTTTTTTTTTAATTTTATCGACTCATCTCACCTTATGGTTTCGATTCCGAAAAATTCAAATTTTGGCAATAAAACATTTGGCGCTTACAATGAAATATTCTTTTTAATAAGAAATTATAAAGTCACTAAAGTTCCTTCTATTATATTTGATTAAAAATAAAACAGGTTAAATTATATTTAGAGTTTTATAAAAAACATTTATTTTGAGAATATGGGAATATAATAGATTCTATAGACTAATTCTAATCTTAAAACATTTTTTGAATATCAAACAATTAAAAATCATTTCATATATTTATAAAATCTGGGACCTCTATAAAGTCTTTTCAATTAGGACGATTACTTTCCCCAAATTTTGTTCAAGAATATATGTATATAATTTCTTTAAAGAAACACTAAATAAAGTGTATAAGTCTAAGTGCTCGAACACACTGTGAGCGAAAGGGTAACTTTAATTCCTGCACATTACTATATCCCTGAGGACATAAAAATTCTAATTAAGTTTTAAAGAAGGCTACCTAAATATATTTTAATTTTTCATGTATAATCTCGCGTTTGCAGTCTGTGTGTTTGCGGCCTAATGTAATTCACTTGAATACAATATTTGAAAAATCTGATAACCTTTTCAATTTAGTCGATTATTTTCCCACAAACTTTGTCCGAGAATATGTAATTTATTTAATAAAACACTAAATAAAATAAATATAAGTAAAATATAAGGCCACGAACACACTGATAGCGGATAATCAAATGGCCATATAGTTTTACATTTGTAGTCCCTCAGTACATTATATTTCAAAAAAAGTCATATCGAAGGCCACCTATATAATATATGTGCATTTTAAATGCTTTTTTGAATAATCCGATATTCGCTGTCTGTGTGTTTGAATCCTAATTGATTTTCAATCAAATTTTAAAAATTTATTGAAAATACCTGTTGTTAAGTGCAATGGCTCCTAATATTTACGATAAATTTATAAAATTAATTAGTATTATAAAACTTCGTAGCAGTGTTCATAAATTAACAAGTGATGAAAAAAACCAAGGGTTTTTAAAAAAGTACATTTTCAAAATTATATTGTGTTAAAAACTCAGTTTAATTTTGGAAATATATACTATTGGAAATATATACTGCTTACTTGTAAAAATAGTAAATTCTATTTTTTTATGTTCTAGGAATTAAATCAAAATTTGGAATTTTACTTAGAACTTTACTATCTAAGCAAAAATGGATAAAACTGAGAGACACTTTCTTCAATTTAAAGAACCGCTTTTGAATTTAAGAAAAACACCTAACATATGTTAAAATATAATGTTGGACCTTTAAATTTTGTATATTAATAGAAAAAAATTTGGACAGGTATTCAAGTTACAGGTGCTTAAAAAAAGCCAAATTTCAATTTTGGACCCCTTACAGCTCTTAAAAGGGGGTCGCAACAAAAAAATTTTCTTAACCGACTCCTACTAATTTTTGAGGATCTAACATTTGCCAAAATTTCAAGTTTCTAGCTTGAGTCGTTCAGAAGTTATGTGGGGCCGAAAATTTTGCAAAAACTGAGTATTGGATAACTGTAAATTTTAGTACCGATGGCAACCCAATAAATAAGTTTTTTAACAGTTTGTAAACTTTGTAAAAGCAGCTATCTTTCGACGTTTCCAGATTGAAAAAATACCTCATAGAACTTTTGTTATAACGTTTTAAATAAAGGGTTTCTTCCAAATTTGAGGGGCTGTAGCTTCTTAACGGGTGGGGCTACAGAAAAAAGTTCTTCCATGAAATTATTTTTTTTGCAATACCTACTCGTAGTAAAAATTTCTTCTCTCTATTTCAAACGGTGTAAAACTTTGTGTAAACTTACGGACAGACAGACAGACGGACGGACAAAGTTAAAATTAAGAAAAACCTTTGACACTGGTTGAAATTTCCGTTTTGTAGCTTTCAATTTTGTATATAAATAAAAAAAAATATTGACAGGTGTTCAAGCTATAGGTGTTTAAAAGCTAAATTTATAGTAAAATTTAAGGTTTTGGACCCCTTACAGCTCCTAAACAGGGGGCGTAACAAAAAAAAATTCTTAACTAACTCCTACTTATTTCTAAGGATCTAGCTTTTCCTAAATTTTCAAGTTTCTAGATGGAGCCGTTCAGAAGTTATGAAGAGCCAAAAATTTTGCAAAACTTAGTATTAGATAACGGTAAATTTTAATATCGAATGGTAACCCTATACATTTGGCTTTTAAAAATTCATAAAGATTATAAAAGCAGCTGTCTTTTACCGTTTTCAGGTTGAAAATATACCTTATAGAACTCCTTAAATAACTATTTAAATATAGGGCTTTTTCCGACTTTGAGGGGCTGTAGCTCCGTAACGAGAGGGGTAATAGAAAAAAGTTTTAACATTAAATTATTTTTATTGCAATACCTACCCGTTGCTGATATTTTTTTGTCAATCGTACGTGAAAAAGGGACGGACGGACGGACAGAGTGAAACTATATAGGTACATTTTTACAAAATTTTTTGAAAATGTACTAAAAATTGAATTTAAAATTAAGTCATTAACTATGTACCTTTACTAATTTATAAGGTTAAGTTAAAAAAATCAATTGTGTTGCATGCACAAATATTACAAATACGTGTTAAATAACTTACAATAGAATCAATATAAAATTTAATAAGTATAAAAATTTAATTTATTTATAATAAATATTGGTTTAGACATGTACTTGAACCTTACATTGTATCTTTTTATATTATTTTAATTTAAATATTAAATTTTGTAGTTAAATTGTAATACATTTAGATTAAAAACAAGCAAATACCGTTATTTTTTTTGAAAATCGGGTGTATCTGGATTAAGATCCTGGTTATTCAAGAGTTTTTTAAAGTAAATAGATTAATCGAATTAGTCATTCAAAGTTATTGATTATTTTATTTTATAATTTTTAAATATTTACAATGTATATATACGTATTTTAACATAAATTTTAATTGTAAACTTTCTATAACTACTTGTTATTATTATTGGTAGTCGTGATTTAGAAGTAGAATTGTATTTTTTTTTTGCAATATAAATCTTTCAATCCAATGTTAATATTCTAGTTTTAACTGGTTTAATATACTTTTAAATTATATTTGAAAATAAATATTTATTTAATAAATTTATTTTTCAATTTTAATATTTACTTAATTATTAATGTATATGGAAAAAAAATTTTATTTAATGATCAAATAGAGTACAAAATCACAATATTTTCTATTTACAAATTAAATTAGAACAAAATGTTACTTAAAATTTACTTAAATTTTAGTAAGTATGTTGTATTTATCAATCTGCATATGACTACGATGAGTCTTCATATGACTATTATGGAGTATCTTTTTATCATATTTGCGTAAGAATTATGTTTTAACTATATAGTAAATATTGTTTATTTAATATCTAAGTTTTACATATATACAATTGCTATTTATATTTTCAATTAATTGAAAATCACGCTAACAGTGGGTGGCAAAGTTATATACTAAAAAAATAATAAATTTGATTTTTAATCAATTTATTTGTAAAAATATGAAATTTTAAAATTATTTAATTTTTTAAATTTAACTGAAATATTATATTAATTTGATATAATTTTAATTCGCATTCAAGTTTTATTTAACTTCAAATAAAAGTTGAATCCGAAAAATTTAATAAACTAGAATCGCCCTTCGTCGATGCTAAATTCATTCATAATATGTTGGAAAAACGTTTATTGAAAATAATGAAAGCTGCCGCCCGAAAGTACCCGCTAATCAAATTATTGAAATGCTGATTTTGTGACATGAGGAACCTATTAACTACCCTTATAACAGAATACCGTCTCTAAACTTTTGTTAAGCAAATTACTTAAATCCTAATTTGGAATTCTATTCTTATTTAATTAACAATCTGACATGTACAAATATGTTAGTATTCCGAAAAGGGGGAAACCCAAATCTAGTAACCAAATACAAATAATCCATTCTAGTTTATAAAAATTCTGAAAAAGGTTTTCAAGAAATTCTGGTTTTTAAGAGTCATTGGGTACAAAATTAGGGTATTCCCCTTTTCCAGAATATTTATATACCTAACTGGTTTTGAATATTGTTATTTAGCAAAAATCTTAAAGTTGAACTCAAAATTAGGGTATTCCCTTTTTTTATGAATATTTATATAAGATTTGTAATTAGCAAAGATGTAAGAGTTAGATTTAAAATCAGTTGCCCCATATTTAATTTATTTATTGAATTAATTTTTTGAAATAGAATTCATTTTGAAAAAGAATATAATGGGTAGCTTGACTTTATTTCGTTTTCTTGCATTCGACTTAATTTTTTGAACATTCTTATTGGAAATTAAAATCAATTGTTTTTGGGATTAAATCGATTCGACTTTATTTCGTACGACTTTATTCCACCTTCCCTACTTTAGACTGTAATTCATGTATATACTTAAACCTAACGTTTATTCTAAGTTTGAAGAAAATTTAGTTTTAAGTATGCCCTTTTTATAAGTCAAATTTAAAATTTGTTAGTAGCACATGTTTTTGGCACGGGTTTTTTTAAGCCAATTTTTCACAAAGCACGGGGTTTTTTTAAGCCAATTTTTCTACATATGCTTTGAGTTGAATAATAAATAATAATCTAATTCATAGTATATTGAAAAACATGTGCTATTGTGGTATTTTTTTAATTTATGAACATTGGTTTTGTACTTTTTAAGGCATAATAAATAAATAAATATTAATAAATTCAAAAGTTCAAAGTCAAAAATTTGAATAAAGAAAGTATAAATTTAAATTTCAAATTTCAAGTTCAATGATAAACCTAGGGAATTTCCATCTATATTTTTTATTATTAATCGGTTATACTATAAGACCTATACTATATAAATTTTTAACCGCATTATCTCTAAAGTAAACCAAGGGTTTTCCAAAATTAAAAAAATCACCTCAAATTTTAAGATTTTATACAAATTAAATATTAAAATATAATTTTTAATTTTTGGTTATTTTTTAACCGCAAAATTATTCTTTTAAACTTTTTAAAATTAATTTAAAATTCCAAATGAGTTATTGCAATATTATTAAAAACAAAATTTAGTATTTTTATAAGAAAAATAATTTAGTAAAATGGTTTTTCACAAGGTTTTACAAAAAAACTCAATCAAAGTCAAATGTGTTAGGAATATTAAATACTTAAAATAAAATATGTTTATATTAATAGTACATAAAGTTAGGTTTGAAGTGAAATTATATATGTATACTCAAAAATTCATATCGAGTATTAAGAGAACTAATTTGTTATATAAAAGAGCATGCGTATATGCATTTGTTTATTCACTGCTAGCGAAACTGTGCAGGAATATTATTCAGAGCTTTGGTATTGGAAAATCACTCTTCTTTTAAATTCATTAACCCATTTCGGCACAAACACTTTTTTTATTTCACGATTTTTCTAACTTAACGGTTTGTGCTAATTACTTTAAATTTTATACGCGTGTGACTCTTAACGAAAGCAATCCCAAATAATGGAAACAAAATTGTAAGTTACATTAACCCATTCTATCACAAGAAGGTTTCTTAAAGATTTTTTCATTTTCGTTTTATCTTCTCAGAATTGACTGTTTTGACCGATTGCATAATTTTGTACTTACGTTACTCTTGATGGTTAAATTGACTGTAATAATAGATTTTGCATTTGTTACCCCTTTTTGGCTCGACATTTGGAAGAAAAGTTTTTTGAAAACGAATTATTTCTAATTTTACAGCTTACGGTTTAAAATGAAAATTTAAAAAAACTTTCTTCCGAAACTGTTTGACGGAGTCATGGGATACAGTTTCACGACCAGTTTAATTCATGTGATACGGGGATGCGAACAGTTTAAAAATGAAGGCAATATTCAAATATCGGAAAACCCCCTGCGCAAAATCAGCCGAATGTGCTAATTTTAAAATAAAACCTTAAAAAAATTTCATATGTTTCTTCAAAATATAAAATTGAAAATAGAACTAAACTGTTCATAATACTTTTTACATAATCACAGATATTCAACTTGACAACTTGTCTTTTCCAATGTATTCACTTGAAATACAACATAATGATTTCTTATTAAATTGTATTTAAAAAAAAAACTATCGTTTTCTTTCTTAATTTTTCGTCGAAAAAAAAAAAAAAAATTTGAATTCAATCAAGTTTTTCTTACCCCCTACATATGAAATAAAACTTATGCCCTCTTTTTATAAATTAGAAACTTATGCAAATCATATAAATTATCTACGTTATATGAAAGTTTGGAAAATTACCAAAACCAAAATAAAGAAAAAAAAAGGTAAATACGATTTTTCGTAGAATTTTATTTCTACACTAATATTTTCATAATAAAGCTTTCTTATACTTTTTATACCCGTATAGACGTATAGGTATACTAAATTTGCCATTACGTTTGTGACGCAGTAAAGGAAAGAGAGTAGGCATCGGTTCAATCAAAGGTATAAATAGGATCAGAATCAAAAAGTAAATCGATCTAGCAATGTGTGTCCGCCTACTTTATATCCGCCTCTCCTCATTATATCTAAAAACAAAAATAAAGGATCTCTGAGAATTTGCACAAAATGTAGTTTGTGTAGTGTAAGAGTTTTGAAGAGCTGTCAATTACAATACAACTTTCATACATAAGTCACATTACATTAAATTGTCTATTTGAAATTTTGTCAAAAGTATAGTTAACCTGATGATATATAATGTTTTTATTACATTCATGCGAATATCCTAGAGTACACACAATCTACTCTACACTCTTCCTCGTCGTTTTCGTAATTTTTTTCTTCTGATGAATCGATTAAACAACGACCTTATACTGATTTTATCAAGAATGATTATATTCGAACATGTAGAGCGATTGTTTTTTCTTATAAAAATTTTTAATAATTGATTACTTATAAGAATTGTTACAAAAGTACAGTTATTATTAAGAACTTTTCATAATAATTAACATTCCCGGGTAATTGTTATAACATTGATTCTTAATTAAGTTATTCTTTGTAAAATTGTGTAAAATAATTGAAGGTTATTTCTTGCATATATTTTGTTTTAAATTAATTTTTCAAATATAATTTTTTTTCAACTTCATTTAACCTTGACTTTGATTATTAAAATATATGAATCATATTGTTTAGACTACTACATTTTTTAGATATGCTATCAATTGAAATAATCAATTAATTTAAATCAAAGATAACTAATTTATAAATTTATTTTGTAAGTAGAAAAAAAATAAATTGCCAAAAAAATAAGTAGGATTCCCTCCCAACCTTCTCGTATGTCAAAATAAAAGAGTGATATACTACCATATAGTAGGTGGTGTTTATGTATATGTATTTATATTTGATAAATACTTATTTGTACACATGATATACACTTCTTAACTAAATTTAACTAGGAAAATAATATTATATACTGTATAGTACACAATAATAGTTTTTTAAATAGTATTTTCATAGTTTAAATTTGATGATTTCAGTGCAAATGACGCTACGCTACTCATTATTTACTGAGTACACACAATCAGTTTTGTTTACCACTATTAGAAAGAAAATATATGACAGCAAAATAATTTTTGATGGGGTTAGTTGTATAAAACGAACAATCAAAACGAATGGGTTAACATCAATTCAAAGCTGACAAGTGAATAAACACACAAACAGTTTAATTGACAGTTAGTATTGTCATTTATTAGTATTAATGCGAAATATCAAAAGCTGTTTACCGTAATTTTAAGACGATTTCATTAGTTGTATTTATTTACACACTATCAATGTTTTTCTTAAAATTATGTCGAAAAGATTTGGGTCTTTGAATAGATTTTCAGGTTGGTTACAAAATCAGGGTTTCAATAATTTTTTTAACGGGGTTTGAGGGCTCCCACTTTTAGAAGTTCCTTTACTATTGAAATTATATAATTATAAAATAAATATGTAAGTGGAATATTACAAATACAGGCAAATGAAATATAGTCAAAAGCAATACAGGCTTGTAATAATAACCCAAAATTGATAATGTGAAATACGCCTAATATTTTATTCTCAATACAAAATTAAAAAAACCTTTGAGTTACTTGTTATAGAAATAATGTTGCTAAGCCATGTTTATTGATTTCACTTGTTTTAAGGGGTGTTTAAAAAAAAAATATTTGTTTATCAAAATCGTGAGCATTTCATGTTAGTTAAATTTTTTTTCATTTTAATTATTTATATTTAATAAAATTTAATTTTTCTTAGCACGTGCACTTAACTACACTATATAATACTTAATAAGTATGTAATACACAAACTAAGTCAGGCAACTGAATTGTGTTAAGAATTCTGAACAAATGTTAAGAATTCTATATAGGCATGTTTTAACTGATAACATTTTAATTTGTTACAAATTAATATTTGAATTCCTAAAAAATATACATATATATGTTGACCTAGGGCAGTTCTCATTTATTTTATATTTTTATATGTCTTACTTACATACTTCTATATGCTTTTTTAATTAGAATACACATATAAATTCGTTTTTATAATAATTTAATTGGAAAAACGCTTTCTTGAAAAAAAAATCATTTTATATTAATTATAAATTCAACGTAATTTTAATGTGTTTATTATCAACTATAATGTTTACTTTGAAATATTTTTTATATACTTTAATCTTTGACATACATTTAAATAATAAATCTGTAATAATTAGTTCAGTTTTATAATTTTCAATTATTTTAATTAAGAATCAATTTAAATGCGAAATTAAATATTTTTAAAAATAATATAAAAAAAAATTGTTTCTTAAAATTTTTTTATTTTTTTTGTTTTACGTGGAATGGTGGGAATCTTCGAAAGATACAAACTGCCCCGTAGCAGAAGTGTATGCCGAATTCTAAACCACACCGACTAAACCACGATCTGACTAACCATTAATTTTTTGCTATCTTTGATTTGAGTTTAGGTTTTGTGTACTTTCCCTTAGGAAATCTGTACTTTATACTCTCATAAAGGTCTTTTTCTTTTAAGCCTTCCTGTTATAAACTGATTATTTATTAACTGAGCACCTTCAATATTTATATGCCATTTTAGACGAGCTTTATGCTTTATGGCAAATCTACTTATTTCATCTATAACTTTGGGAATTTGTAAATCTCTATGAATGTCACTATTACGTACATATCAGGGAGCAGTTACTATGTTACGTTGGACTTTATTCTGAAAGGTTTGTATTTTTTTAATATGCACTTGCTTGGCACAAGCACAAAGTTGAATGCCATATAACAATATAGGTTTAATTACTTGGTTGTAAAATTAACACTTTATTATATATTGTTAATTTAGACTTTTGGAGCCAGTTTACAGGAGCCAGTAATTTTCTCTTTATTTATTTTCAAGTTCTAGTTTTTTCTTTTTAACATGTTCATTCTTAACATGTTCGTTTCTTAAAAATTACAAAATTGCCCGACGCAGCTTAATTATTTCCTTATAATAAATAAAAATTTGAATGCAAACTCTCGAAATTTGAGAGTTTCGCAACACTAGTTCATATAAAATTATTGATCAAATACCTAAAATGACATTTTCATAGATAGTTTAAATTATTATTTATAAATATTATTTGTTTATAAATATAAAAATTATTTGTTTATAAATATAAAAATTATAATTTGAGTGAGAAAATCGCTTTAAATTTGAACGTTTCGCAAAAAAAATTCATGTAAAACTAATTCGTCAAACTTGAAGTACCAGAATATGTCTAAAATGACGTTTTCATTGATAGTTTTAATATTGTGTTATCTAAATAACAGTTAATGAATTATATGACAAATAAAGTTCATATATAGATAAAGTGTCAATATATAATTAATTAATAATTTGTGTGGTGCCAAACATCTTAAATACTTTAAAACTTTAAGAGCCAATTAAGTAGGTACGACAAAAGACTTATATATATATATATTATAAATGTATACATGCATATACTTTATCTTAAGTAGGTATTATAGGTGTGTATTAAAGAATGTAAGGTATACATTATAAAAGTATACAGGTGTAAAATAAATAATATTATGTATATTAAAGGGAATTCCTTTGAAAATTATAAATTGATAAGTTATCAAATGTTTACTTTTTATTTTGTTAATTTTGTTAATTTTATTATGTGTTAAACTCATTTCTTTTTCTTATCATTTTTTTTATAATTTAAAATTTTTAAAACCTAACTATATAGTTGATATCTTCACCCATTACTCAAGAATGAATTTCTGAATAGGCATAGGTATATGTTATTAAAAACTCTTCAAATCTAATTAAACTGAATAATTTCAAAAACTTAAACTAAGTACATAGTTTTAAATATTTTTTTTTTAATTAATTTAATTATTTTTTGTTTTTTTAAATAATAGATAAGACAACTATTTAAACTTATAGGTAGGTACATATATACAATATAAACTTTAAAGATTATGTGTGACAATAAAATAATCTTAACAGTTGATTAGGTATCAGTCGCGTGCCTATTTCACAACAAAATTACCTAATTAAGTTGTATGTATGTATGTATTTCAGACAAAATACAAATAAACCAAATTTTGCAGATAAAACTAAATAAGAAAAGTCATTTGTTTAAACAATTATCATATCACCATTAAAATACCTTTACATACCTCTTAAAATGGCACTTAAACTTTCACACTAACAAAATGGCAATTAAGTTAACCATGCATGCGCAATGAGCACAAATAAAACTTCTTCTCTAAGCTTTGTGCTGTGATATTTACAAAATACATTGACAAATAATAATCTCAAAAAAAAAATAATCTCTTTTTAAAGTCTTGTAAAATAAAAGTAAACCGACAACTATTTGAATTTCACAATTTTGCTTAAGATTATTCAATACAAAAAAACAAAAACAAGATAAGAAATTCATATTTTATTATATTTTATTTTATATATTATGTGATATATATCTTGAAGATACTTTCTCTTATTTAAGAATATAATTTATTAAAGAAGCCCTTCAAAAGCACTATATAGAAGTATATACATAGGCAAAAAAAAAATTTATATTTTTCTATATAGAACATGGGTACATTATATTTATATAATCTTAAATAAATAATTATTATATTATTAATAATTGTGTTAATTAAAATGTATATATTGTACATAATGCATTGTAATTTAAAAATTATGTTAAGTCATTTGGCATATATATGTATGTAATTGCAATTTACAATGATTTCGTTTCATTTACATTGCACGAAAGTTCTTTTAATATACTTTACATAATCATGACATATATATTTAGAAAGCTGGCAACACTAATTGTTGTTCAGATAGAGGATCATTTGGTCATACGCAGGTAAATAATTTTCCTTAAAAGAGTAAATAAATATAATAAAATGCCTTCGAACGCTTAAAATAAGATGGATCAAGGTCAAGAGGTAGAGCAACCTAGAGCAACATGGAAAGGCACAGTGTTGGATGAATTAATCCGCCGAATTTATAAAAAAGAGTTTAAACCCAGAACTCACTTTTCTAAAGCAAAACTACTAATTCAATCGTGGTTTTTTTTTTAAAAGTGTTTATATGTAAGTGATTTAAGTCAAAACTTTGTTTTATACATTTATTAGCCATTCGGTCTAATTCAGCAAATCTTGAACTTTAATTTAATTTTTTTCCACTTAAGAGTTAAAACTTTCTTAAAATTTCCAAAAATTTTCGAAAAGTTACGAGCCTAAACGATGTTAAAATAGTATTTTTTGAGGTATATAAGCTCAGTTTTCTACATTAGATCCAATAAATTGCTAAAATATTTATTATTCGACCGATGGTGTAGTGATTAGGTTGCAGACCTTTCAAACGAAAGGTTTCAAGTTCAAATGTCACTCAGATCATATCTAATAAAAAATTATAATTTATATATTTATATATCATAATAGTAACTCACATTTAAAAATTGGAAACTGAGGTTCCAGGCACCTGATCTACTCAAGTATCATGGTGCTAAGCTTATTAAATAAATAAATTAATTAATTCTTAAATAAAATACTGAGTAAAAATTCTGAATTGAAAAAAATTTTTCTAAATTTATTTTACGAAATGCTAAATTTAAAAATGAAATATAAAAATTACATTATTATAATCTGTATTGTCCTGCGCAGTTCACTTATGAATAAAGTGGCCTTCTATAATATATACTTACATATTTTTATACATATAGTAAAAGTAGTATGTAGTATAATAAAATAAATGCGTTTCACTTATAAAATTAAAAACGTTTCAAAATTAAATAATTCTTATCAATTAACAGTTTCACCATGCTAATATACTTATAGGTTTAAATAAATTATATTTAATCTTTTCCCATTAGCCTTTACAAAAAAAAAATTTAAATAAATTATTTAAGATTAAATTGCAAGTTTCAAGTTTAAAAATTACCCCGTTTTATAATATTCAATATTAAATTTTAAAATAAGGTTCAATTTATTAAAACGGGGAACGCTTTGTGTTGATATTTGATAACAAAGGAATAAAGTGATAAGAGAAGCTTGTACAAAACACTTTAATTCTCAGTATCTATTAAATAAAGTATATACATACATATGTATAATGCAAAAAAAAACTATTAAAAATTATTTAAAAAAATAAAAACTAGATTACGTTGCAAAAAAATTTACTACAATTTTTGTTTTTAAATACCTACTAAACTTCTCAACAAAGCAAAAGTAGGTATGCATTTAACTTAAACCCTGAACTCAGAACATACTACCCGATAAGTTCAAGTTTTTTTTTTGTTTTTTTGCAAATTTTAGGTTCAAGGTCAGTTTTTTTTTTATTTTATTTTTTATTTACATTATTTGGCATTGGAAATATTTTCATAGGTAGGTAAATGTACCTACTTAAAAAAATTTAATAATATACATATATAGAAAATCTAATATAAACATTTCCACATATTTTTGTGTATTGACAAAAGAAAAAATATTGCAAAATAAAATAAAATTGTAAAAACACAGACTGTAAATAAATAGAAAAAAAAAATTTTGCATAAAAGGAAAAACACAAAAAAATAGAGAATAGGTTTTTCCAAAAATGTGGTATGTTTTAGAAGTGTGTTTTGTAAACTTTTAAGAAAAGGCAATTTTATAAGAAAAGGCAATTAAATGATTAAATGTATAAAAAAACTACTTATTTATCTGACCGATAGCTCAGGGGTTAAAGTAACGGCTTTTCAATCGAAAAGTCTGGAATTTAAACCCTGTAATAATAGTTTAATATGAATCCCAAATGCCAAATAAGCAAAGGACTAAGGTACTTCAGGCAAATAAGGCCTAGCTAACGAAATTTGATAAAATAATTAAAACTACTGAATAAATTCAATAACATTTATTTCATTTTAGTTAAACAGAATCTTATACTTAAAAAAAAAAAAGATAACAGTCCATTCTGACTAGGAAACATAAAATTATAAACATTTCACAAAAATGCTAAAAAAGGCCTTATTATACTATGTTAGTATAATAAGGCCTAAATATTTTTTCATATATTTAATAAGGCAAGTATATTTTTAAAAAACAAACAAAAAAAAATTGGATAACTTAAAAAAAATTCAACATATTACGTAGTATGTTTTGTTATTTATATCTTATATTCTAAAAAAATTAAAAAAAAATTTAATATTTTTACTTAAAAAAAAAACATTAATTCAGTCAAGATAATTTGTTTTTTTTCGTTTTTTTGGTGGCATGATACAAAAAGAGCTTATATCTAGAAACACATTTTATATACAAATTACTAATTTTTATTATTTACCTCTCGAAAAATATAAAATGTGATTAATTTTAATGTTAATATTCGTTCTTTAAAAAAAATAATAATAGAGAGTTTAATAAGGCCTATAAATTTTTTTAATAGGCCTTATTAAACCTTTATTAACTATTTTTTATAAAATCTAAAAAACCACTTTTTTAATAAAATATTAATAAAATAATTTCTTTTGCTAAAGAAAGCAATCACAAAGTAAATATTTAACACAAAATAAGAGTAATAATTATAATTTTAGTCAAAATCTTACTTACTTTAAAAAAAAAAAAATTATATTATCACAAAACAAACGACTCTTCAAAATATAAACACAAATAATATCAAGATGGCTGTAGTGACATAAGTAATTTTTTTGATCGGACATTTTTTTACAATTATCAATGGATGTGTAAATCAATAAAGTACATTTTAACATTTTTAGTATGATTTTTGATGTTTAGGCCTTATTTGCCGGAGGTACCTTATTATAATATCAGGCAAAATTTACTATTGTCTGGTACTGCAAATAAATAAATTAATACATTAACTCCTTCTTGAATTATCATATGCTGAAAAGTAGATCAAATTATGGCTATATATTGTTTTAGTACCAGCTATTTGGTTATTCCAGATTCCCATTAAAATTGATAATAGGGTTCAGTATTGTTACTTGCCAGGAAATGCGCAAATCAATCGTCTATTTGGTTTTTCCAGATTTCCATGAAAATTGACTTTAGGGTTCAGTATTACCTGCGGTAATTGCTAAATCACTACATAGTGTACAGAAATTGTTAAAATTTATTACAAAAAAAATTTCTTATAAATTATTTAAATAATAAGAATTGCTATCATTTGGAGTAAAGAAGATTCACATAGTCTTCCCACAACAAGTTTACATCCACAAGTGTATTTTAACAGATTTTTGCATTGTATGGTTTGATTGAATTAAATGTAATTTGGTAAGGTGTAATTGTAAAACGATTTTAATTCGGGCGATATGATAATGCAATCAATTTATATTACTGTGTATTAATTCCACGGGATTGTGGATGGTAACTGGTCACTCTATTGAAATTTTTTTTTTTTTTGGAATTATATTAAAAAATTTGCCTACTTCAATAAATCATATAGGCATTCAATAATCTTAAATCCAACACTGGATTTACTGCCGAAATGAGTCCAGATTTATATGAAAAAGTGTTTGTTTTTTAATCGAATTTATAAAAAAAAAACGGAGGCAGTCCAATAAGAAACCAATTTTAAATGGCTTGGGTATGAAATCCTTTAAACATAATTTCCAAAGATAAAATTTTCAAAAAAAAATCCCCAAAAACCTAAATCTCTAAAACCAAAATCTTCAAAAACCAAAATTCCCAAAAACCGAAATAACCAAGACAGAAAATATTTTGTAAAAAGGGGATTCCCTAATTTTGAATCGAACTTTAAAATCTAAAATCCTAATTAAGAATCCCGCATATATAGATTATATAAAAATTCTACAAAAAAGGTATAACCCCGATTAAAATAACCCCAACTTTAAAATCCCTTTTTACTAGAATTTAGGAATGAAATTTTATTAAGAATATCGAAAAAAAGACCAATTTTTATGTTTCTTATTTTTTTTCTCGGATTTCGTTACGCCTCGGTTACGAACCAATTTATCTAAAATAAAAATAATATATATATATACATACATATATTATTGAAATCATAAATATAGCTTTGGTAATATTTAAATTTTGATTTACTTAATACATTGCATAATTTCATTATTTTACTTTAAATGAATTAGTTTTTACTTTAAGTGAAAATTTTTACAATAATACTGAATTCTTATGTAGAAATAATGGTGTAATATAAAATATATTGACATTTTATAAATGCCTTTATAAAAAATATTAATTTTTTAAAAACATTTTATTTACTTAAAAAAAAATACCTTCATTTAAAGTAAAAACTTGTCTATTAAAAATAAAAAATGTACACTTTAAGAAAAAAAAAACCTTCTACTTCCTATTATAACATGTTTTTCCGGTTATATGTTAGTTGTTACCACATGTCATTAACTTTTAATGTTTGTTTACTTTTATATATATGTAGGTATATGTATGTATAAAATACAATAAAAATTATTTATAAAAAATTGGCGGCGAATTGGTTCAATGTCCACTGTTCAAATTCAATTAAAATTAATAATACCTATATATTAAATTATTTTTGAACTTTATTTTTAGCGGGATATTCTTAAGTTCAACAAAAATAATGCAATAATTTCAAATTCGTATATATATACCTATATACATATATATAATATTAATCGGTCATTTATTATTACAATAAAACATTACAAAACTTTAAAAAATATGATCTGATTATTTTATTTTTTTTTTTGAAAAATAATTTCTACCGCTTTTTTAATTATCACATGTTTTTGTCAAAGATCAAAACTTATCAAGTCAATCACATTTTTAATAATTATCACATTTTATAACACATTTAATATGGGAAATTTAATTATATATATATGTACATATATATATATATGTTTTCTAAAATGCGAGCGCAATGACTTTCGACTTTTAATAATTAAAAAGATCAGCATATTTTGTACACTATCTCTTATATATATATATATACATTTATTATATATATATATATTCATTTTTTAAAAATTTAAATTAAAAATAAATTTTACGTTATATTTAAAAACGCTTTGTTAAAAAATTTGTAAATCTCAGATCAAATTTCATTGATAAAATACATATAATTAAATATTTTACTATAATGTTTATGTGTGGTACAGTTTTCTTGAACTTGTTTTTTTATTTTTTTACTAAAAATAAATTTTGTTTAGTCGGGGAAAAAAATTGGTGGTTTTGTTAATTAAATATTTTTATAAATATTTAATAATATTTATGTAGGTATAATGTTATTGTTCATAAAATATGATGATATATCATAACAAAACATCGTGATTGTATCATAATTACAAAGTAAAAACCTATTTTTTTTTTTTAAGTGGTGGCTTTATTGTTTTGGTTTTTCTTTTGTTTTGATTCAGAATTTATTTATTTTTTTTGTGCGAATTAATTATAAACAGGTAAAATATATAGGTATATACATATATATATAAAACGTTATCTATATTTTACAACGTTTATAATAAATAAACGTTTACTATAAATACTATTTATCAATGACTAAATAGTTTGTAGAATTGTTTAATATTGTGAATAGTATCAGATAGTGAATATCGGTAACGCTAAATCGAAAAAATTTATATTTTCAATTACAATCCTTCCTATTTTTGATATTAATTAGAGATGCCGGAATTATTCCAGCTAAAAATAATACCCCAAAAAATTAAACAAAAGCCAAAAAAAGTTTGGGGATTATCTCATTATGAAATTATTATGAAATATGTAATAAAATATTCTCGCAATAAAGTCGAAAAGCCCCCCAAATGGTTGGCTTATTTTTTATACCCCAGATCATAGGAGGAATTTTAGAGATGTCTTTAGATTCAAAGTTTTTTTGTAGAATATTTACATATACAAGTACATATGCAGGATTCGCTGAACTATTAGAGATTTATAATAATGATATGGCCTTTTTCGTAATTTTTGAGGGGTAATTTCATTTGCGAAATTATTATGGGTTTTTCGAATGACTAAATTATGTAATTAATACTTCAAATAGAAAGTTAAATTAAAATCACAATAAAATTAAATAATGTTCCAATTTAGAGCGCCCTTATATTAATTTTTATGGCGCTATTATAGACAAAAAATAAAAATAATTCTGCGGTGTTATGTTAGGTGAGGATTATTTCTTGGGGTTTCCTGAGATTTAATATTTATTACGTATAAGTATTATTTTTATATAAGTTTGAAGATTCTAGTACGAAATTTCGACATTTTTTATCTCATTCTTTAAAATTTAGCTTTTTTTAATCTCGCCTTTTAAAATTTCGTATTAGACAATTTCTTTTTATTATATTCTGGAAAAAGCTGATAAGCGAGAGGTCCATAATCTCGGTTTAGTAAACCTTTTTTTTTAAATCTCATTTTAGAAAATTTGGTTTTAGAAAATCTCGTTTTTTATTGAAAAATTCTCGCTTTTAAGGATTTTTGAGTTGGATTCAAAACCAGAATTATCAGCTTCTAAAATGAGATTTTGTGAAAACGAAATTTACTAAACCGATATTTCAGACCCAACGCAACTGATAATTCTGGTTTTATATCCAACTCTAAAATCCTTAAAAAAACCTGATTTTAAAAAAGCGAGATTTTAAATGAGCGAGATAGAAAATGTTGAGTTTTCGCGCCGCTCCCAAATTCGAAAATAACATAATAATATACCTTAAAAAATTAAAATAATGATGAAATAACAATATAAATGTCTAAAAGTATGCAATTTTTTTTTTATGATAAAAACAAAAACATATTTATTATTTCCGTTATATCTTACAGACTTAATAATAATATTTAAATATTTAACTACCTTGACTTTTTGCAAAATTTAAATAGACTTTGACAAAATTTAGATATTTTTAGATAAATTACTAACGAATTTATATATGTATATACTTTTGTACACACAATTAACTATATAGATATATATTTTAGAATAAAATTGTTATTATTAATAATTAGGTATACCTACCTAATTAAATATTATTATTGTCATTAACCCTTTATTGAAATATTTTGACAAAAAAAATTTCAGACATAAGTAAACAAAATTGTTCAATAATAATTTATCAAATAATATTTTATCATTTCGCAATTTCTATTGTCTAAAAAATGTTTACAAAAATAATATATCAGATATTAGGTATCTACATATTAAAGATTATGAATATATGTACCTCCACCTACTTTATTGAATTTTGTAATCAAATCTATTGTACTTCTAAAAATATATTATTTCATTCATAAAAAATATTCATTAAAAAATAAATTTATATAAAATTTTATATATATATTATTTTAAATTTATTAAGAATTAGTATAAAGGTATTATTTTAATTTGAATACTAACTAAGTATTAGTATCTATGAATATTTATAATTTATTAAAAAACATTTACGAGAAATCAAAATTTCAACAGCATCAAACGTCAAACATATTCAAAAAAAATTAAAATTCAAATTAAAAAAAAATTAATAAAATAAAAAAAATAAATAACCCACAAACAAAATAATAAAAAAATTTTTTTCGAAAAAACCCAAACCAAAAAAATCAATTTAAAAAAAAAGAGACGGTGTTTTTTTTTTTAATATTTTTTTTTTATTATAGTTTTTTTATAATTCCTAGAATTCGTCGAAAGATAATAATAAATAATTTGATAAAATAAAAAAAAAATTTTTTATTACATATGTATTAAATATATAATATAAAATATAAAATAATTTCGCAGAACTCCCCGATAATTAAATAAAAAACCAACACACACAATCAAACCTATTGAGTAAAATATTCAAATTAATTCATAATTTACTCTCATAAAAAGTCATAATCCCGTTATAATTATGAAAGCTCACTCAAATTGAACTGTCACACTGTAGTATTGTACTCTGCAAATTAAAATTTTCTTGAGAGAGAATTTTGTATAAAAGGAGGATAACTCCCATTTCATTCACAATTATTAAATTCAAAGTCATACAGTAGAGACAAAATTGAAAAATAAAAGCGGATTAACTAAAAAAATTTATTTTTGAAATAAAATAAAAAAATTTCATGTGGATATTAATTAAATAAAAAATTATAATAATTTGAAAAATTAATTTTAATTAATTCAAAATAAAAGTGAAAAAGAAAAGAAAGACAATTTAAAAAAAAAAAAAACAATTAAATTAAAGAACAATTTTATTAAGACATTTTTAAATTAAAAACAAGTGAGAAATTAAATAAAGATTTAAAAAAAAGAAGAAAAGACAATTTATTAAAAAAAAAACAATTAAGAAAGAATTAAATTTGTGAATAAAAGTATTTAATTAAAGAGACTGGGTTCTCATAATTCTAATTTAACAAATCAAACAATTAATAAAAATATGATTCCTGTCGGGATATTAAGTGAAGAACGCAAACAAATTATGAATAATAAAATTAAAGCATTCGAAATAGATTATGATCCAATTGGTCGTACCATTAAAACTGCTCTTCTCAAGTCACAATCTGATTCACGTCTTATAATTGGATTATCAGCTGCCATTAAAGTGCTATCAAATGCACCTGAAGGTTCATTAATTTGCATTTTAGCACAACCAAAAGAAGGTGATTCATCCACCCACATACATGAAGTGCTATTGGAAGCTTTCTGTTATGAAAATGATATATATGTTATTAAGGTGGATAGTGCCGAAAAATTGAGTAAAATTTTGGGTAAATCAACAACCGAATCATGCTGTTTAATACAAAAAATTTGGACAGATGATGGTAGTGAACAATTAACAAAATCTGAAAATATTCTTGTTGATCATTGTGAAGCTAATTGGGATTTACCAACACAACCAATTATTAAGTTACCAGCAGCTTGAAAATAATGCCATATTTTTGTGAATGAAATCAAATATAAACGAAACATAAAATTCGTTTATATTTAATTTTTATTTTTTGGGAAAAACTTATAATTGAAATTTAAAAAAAAAAACTTTTATCTTATCAAACAATTATTATTATTATTATAAGATACACACGACGTGTAGAACCATTTATTGAATATATTTGGTTTGGTATCATAAATAATATAATAATGAAATTATTATAGAAAAACCAACATTTTGTTTAGAAAAAACCCCATTGAAACTTGAAACTATACACAACATTTGATTATATACAAATAAAAAAAAAAATTATTTAATTATTTGGATTAAAAAGTATATAAGTGTGTAAAGTGGAACAATGGACAAAAATGGAGAACTTGGAAAAATTAAAAAAAAAAAAAGAGATAACAAATAAACTAAATTTAACTGGTTTATTTAAATTGCATATTTATAACTTTGTTAGAAAAATTAAAACCGATTTTTTTAAAAATGGAAAAATGTTAATGACATGGTTTAAATTAAAAAAAATAAAAAATTTGTTGGATTTAAAATGAATGTGAAAATTTAAAATGGCAAAAATTTTTGTAAAGCAATTAATAATTTAATTTAAGTACTAAAGATTATAGAGTACTGTTTAAAAAAAAGCTAATATAGCAACCAACTATTTAAATTAGAATTTAATTTTTAATTTAAAAAAAATTGTAAAATAAAAAGATTAAAATTTGTAAAAAAATATATTAATTATATTAGAAATGCATAGTTAAAAGTAAAAGTAATTAAAAAAATAATGAAAAAAATATTAAAATAATTATATTAATTTGATTTGAAATTAAAACTATGTATGAAAAACTTTTGTAAAACAATTATGTAAAAAATTTTGAAATATTTGAATAAAAAATTTAATATTTTCAATAAAAAATTGTACAATAGAATTTAAAATTAAAAAAGAAAAACTTTGAAAAAAAAATAAAAATCTATATATATATTATATATATATATTTAAAAAAAAAAATTATCACTTTTACTTATTTTAAATATTTTCAGATTTTCAAATTTTCAGATATAAAACCCACCCTATACTCTTAATTTAAAATTCTTAATTCTATTCAACAAACTTGAAGAGACACAAAAGGGGCACAAAAAAGGCACAATTTAAATTTTAAAGACACAGAATAGAAAAAAATTATTTTATCAGATGATTTATTATCGTATGATTTTATAGGCGCTATATTTTCTTTTAAACAATTAGCAAATAATAAAAATCATTTGAACGTTGTTAACCTATGATTTTTTATTATGTAAAAAATTAACAATTTCCACATATTCTAGAAATATATTGAAATATAGAAAGGGATAGAAAAAAAAGGGGGTAAAGAATGGAAAAATGTAGAGAGAAAAAAGTAATTGCCTTCAATTCATGAATGAAATAATTTTTTATTGAATGAAATGAAATACTTGGACACATTGAATACTCGTATATATCAGCTTATAGGTATGTTTTAAATATAATGAGGTGCTATATATTTATTTATACATCTGGATTTAGGTAC